>NC_024129.1:16062479-16085496 GCF_000346735.1 Prunus mume | reverse complement strand
ATAGTACTTGTGTACAAGTAATCGGGAGCAAATAACTCATAGAAGACCTGCCCATTCCTAGTAATGTATTGCAGTCTGGATTGGTTTGCTCGTAGCTTTTCAACTTCTGCAAAGTGCATGTATACATAGTATGATGCCTTGTCATCAGCAGGCAGCCAGAAGAAATCCAAGGAAGCATTAGCACTTCTTGGCGTTGCAGCAGTACGCATCACAATAGGAGGTGGTTGGTAATCATTGCTAGATCCAGAGTCAGTGGTTTGTGATGTACTTAATTGTGTCCAATCATCACGGTCATAGGTATACCAGAAGCGATCAGGAACATCGAACGGATACCTAAATAGATTTCGATATTTCATCAGTCTCATTAGCAATTAGAAGTTGACCAGGTATATGTTCATCATCTAACTCCTAGGAGATTAGGCACTCACCTGTATCCTTCAAAATCAGTTGGTACTTGACCAGTATCAAATCGCATCTCAAGCGCCAACGACCCCACTTGTGTTGGATAAGATGTATTAATTAAAGGCCTGAGTTCTATTGCTGATATAAATGGAACGCCAGAGCCTGTGTTCACAAGACAGACATGTATGTAGCTTCACAGTGGGACATGTATAAGCTCTTTGTGTGCTGCTGCTACGGAGGCATTCTCAAACCGTATTGACTCCCATAAGTTAGCTCCAAGATGGAGTTCAAACTCAGGTGCTTTTTCTTGGCCATCATAATTCCCATAAACAAAACTTGCTCTGATCAAATATTTGATGCCACTTGTGACGTTTATGTTGTAGCAGTTCCTGGTTCCCTCAGGGAAGCTCCTTAGAGACCAGTAGGGTTGTTGATAGTCATCTCTAAACTTATTCAACACAGATTTACTTTCACTGGTGTCTATGAAGCTTGCGTCTGAAATGTAGCGAATTTTTGTTGTCGTTTCGGTATAGGTAACTTTCTGCAGGCCACAATCTATGCTAATGAATTCTGAGATAGACACACACATACAAAAAGACAGAGAAGCCTTCATTAGCTATGTATATATTATAGATAACATTATTTCCTTCAAAATATTCCTACCTGATTGATCATCCTGGGCATGAACTAGGAGCAGAAGACTAAGACCAAGGTGCAGTGTGAAGAGGAATTGCTTGATTGTACGCGACATCATTAAACTTTGAGAAGCAAGACACAGATTTAAGCAAGACATAAATGTTGGTCCTTTCTTAACCACATTTACCTTATCACTGTCAGATAAAGTTCTCTTTACATTCTCTCTGTCTGATTTTTCTTAAAAAGAAAATTAAGCACTATTTAAATCAGCTCGTTCAAAGCCTTCCTTCTGTGGAAATACATGTCACATTCTTGGCTTCTTCCCTCCAGTTGTCCTCCTAACCATGGAAATTCTTAAAAAGTCAAATGTATATTCTTTTTTCACAAATAAATAAATTAATGACGAAATTTCGGTTATGTCCTCGAATTAGCCATCGATACAATAGAATAAAATCAACTGACAGGTTGGGGCCAAAATACAAGATGTTGACTCAACAACCGAAGTCCAGAACACGGCTGTTTCAGTTGAAACTTGAAATGCATATCCTCCTTGCAAGAAGAGGTCGCTGAAAGATCCATTACCATTAGATTAATCATGACTTGCGAGGGTCAATGGGCTTGAAAGATCCATTACCATTAGATTAATCATGACTTGCGAGGGTCAATGGGCTTGAAAGATCCATTATTAGTTTTTTTTTTTCAGTCTTAAACCACTACTAATTGTTAATATTCCATCATTTTTAAACTACTAACAATAATGAGTGGATTTATTAATATTGCATCTTCCAAGCACTATCAAGAAAAAGAAAGCACTGCAAAGGACCCACTAGTGTAGTGATTTGAAGTAATTGCTCTCCTAGGCAAGGTTCTGGGTTCGAGTACTAGCATCTATGTTGTGTGTGTGAGTTTAGTGTATTATTGCCCCTCTTAATATGAAAGGTCCTCAAAAGAAAAAGAAAAGCTCTTATTGACTATATGCTAAGCTGATGACGTGAGTAACAAATCCTAATTTTCAAACTGTGATAATTGTGGTATGTATTACTCCGATGTGAGACTTACATATCATGACTTGTATCACGCCAACTACACCAACAATCCAATCCAATCCTAGGCACCAAAAGATTAATTTCTTAAAAGTTTTTTCATTTTTTTCCTTTGTGGTTGAGGAATTTTGTATTTGAATAAGAAATGCCAAAACTTTTTACCTAGATACTGATTAGAACACACAACATGTCAGAGGTGTTGGAATATGGATTTTAACCCATTTATGCACACTCACACACTTAGCTGCACAATTTATCAAGCATAAGGCAATGGAATGCAAAGGAGGAAAAACTGAAGATAAAAACAGAGGAGTTTTTTGTAAGCTCTCGGTTAGCTTCTATTTCATTTCTTGGAGGACACTTTTATTATTCTCCCTCTCATCTCAAGTCTTCTTGCACAGCTTCGTACACTTTTCTTTATACACATCAAACCTTTTCATATTAGTACACGCCTCTTTCACCAACTTTAATTTAATAGAGCATAGATGTTTTCTATCAATCTCTTACAATTAGTTATTACATATCAATATTAATACAACAAATTAAGTTTAACAAAAGGATCATTAACTTTAATGCCAATGCCATATGCATATTACTATTGATTTTACCCATTAAAAAAGAATTGATCTAAAATGAAAATGGAGGAAACCAATACATCCCAACTCCCATTATTTGATATAGCTAAGCAATAGTTCAACTACCTAACCGAGGGCTTTAGCATAGAGATCGAACTATCAGACCTTATCTCAATGGAATTTGTTAACTCAGTTTCATGGCTCTGCCTTGTTCCAGCAATCTCTGTTGCCAAACTCTCCTTTAGTTCCACCAACACCTGACTCATGGTTGGCCTTTTTATAGCATTTGGAGATACACATGCCATTGCTATCTCCACAGCCTTCCATACAGTGTTCGTGTTGAAGTGTCTCTCCAACCTTGGATCAACGATGCCGTAAATGTCTCCTTCTGCAAGCATTGAGCTCACCCACCGACTGATGTGAATTCTTTCATGTTCCCTTGATGAGTAAACAGGTCGACAGGAGATAATCTCCAGCAGCACAACCCCGAAGCTATAAACATCACTTTTCTCGTTCAACCTGTTTGATAGGTTGTACCTTCAAGTACAAGTTACAACCATTTGCAAATCAAACATCACATTTTTTAGTTTCTAATATTTGATTTGAATGCTCCAATTAAGGGATGGATAAACTTTAAAAAAACAAAAAAATTACTTACTCAGGGTCGAGGTAGCCGGGAGTGCCAGCGACGGTCGATATGTCATCATTAGAAGGGAAAGTTCTGGATAGTCCAAAATCAGATAGCTTGGCTTGGAAATTTTCATTCAGCAAAATGTTTGTTAATTTTACATCCCTGTGGATTATTGGTGGCTTACAGCCGTAGTGCAGATACTCCAATCCTGCATTTCAAGTTGAGACAACACATCCCAAAAATTGAATTAAAAGAAAACAAAAGAAAAGAAATTAAGGAGATGCTAGCTAACAAAAAATATTGTTACAAATCTTTTAGTGACCTTGTGCAGCGTCTATTGCTATTTGAAGTCTGTCTTTCCAAGTCAAGATATTTGAGCTGCTACCTGCATCCATAACAAATAAAGAGCCTAAAGTTTAGAAGTACTATGAGAAATATTGAAATTTGGCTACCGAACATGTAATTCAAGTGCAGGCAAACCTGAAAAAAGATGTGCATGCAAGTTTCCACTGGACATGTACTCGTAGACGAGCCCTACCCCAGTCTTATCATTGCAATACCCAACCAGGCTTGTCAAATTTTTGTGATGAACTCTCACAAGAAGATCAACCTGTAATTGAACAGACAAGAACATCTTAGTTTCTGACGAATGATATTGTATTAGTTTATTTAGACAAACATGCCTCCGCAAGAAATTGTTGAAATCCTTGAACTGAGGATGGCGAAAGCATCTTGATAGCTAGTTGAGTATTGTCGATGTAGCCGTGATAAACATTTCCAAATCCACCTTTGCCAAGAATCCGCTTGAAGTTGTTCGTGATCTTAATGATCTCAGAGTATGTAAACTGTCGTTTTGTTGACTCCACTGATGTCCCAATGGTGTCTTTTGCTTCTGCAACAACTTCTATTACCATATATAGCCATAATGAAGAAGATTATACATTAGCATTTTAGGTTATACACTTTCATCCTATGTATAAAACTATATAGCCGTAAATTTATGGAAGTCTTACCATGTCTTTTCCTTTTGAAAACCCACCAAGCAGCTGCTACACATAATAAGAGGACTGAAATTCCAACGATTGACCCTACTAATGGAATAACAAAACTGTTCTTCTTCCTTTTGCAAGAAACAGCTCCAGATAGATTTGGATTTTCGCATAAACTGACATAAAGATGGTTGATAGCAACAGTAGTTAAATTTTGATCAATATAATAGGTATCAATAATATAAGCTCCTCTGTAATATTAGAAGCTGATGTTATAATTCTCATGAAAACAGAAATTGGTTACAAAACTGGTGGAAATTTGAAGCAGGCCAAACACACACATATGGAGTTTTACAGCCATGGTTTTCTACAGCGCACACCTTAAAGATAGCAAACCACTCTTGTTTCTGTCAATTAGTCTAATTGGAACTGAGCCTGTGAGCTTGTTTTTCTCCAGGTTTCTGCAAAAGTAAATTAAACACTATATCCATCACCCTGCTTCAGTTTGTAACCAAGGATTTGCAGTTTTGCACCATTTAAAAGCAACAAAAAACTTACAGGACATTTAAGTTTGGCAATTGAGACATGAAGTCCAGAATTGGTCCTATCAAGTCGTTGTTTGCTAAATCCCTGAAATCATGAGCAGCTCAACTCATTTAAAACAAACTATTGTGCCATATAAAATTCTGATCATATTCTGTGTACCTTCCCATTAATTTGTAAACTCATTTCACAAGTACACAGGAAGGCGCATATATGCACACTTACAATGTATGTATCATTTCGAGATTGGATATAGGAGTAGCTATCTTCCCTGTCAGTCCGCTCGAGGATAAGTCCCTGCAGATTGCACATAACCGTAACTTAATTCATTGAAACATGGAATTTAAAAGAAAAATATAAACTGAAGATATACATACATACAAGGATATGATTCTTGGGGACTCATTTTCACGATAGCTACAGTTTAGACCTTCCCACAAGTAAGCTTGAGGGACACATGGATCTCCTTGCCAGTTCTTTTTAATCTTATAAGTTGACTTGATATCTTTGATAGCGTCAACTAATTTAAATATTTTCGGAATCAAACAGAAAATCCTCATCAAAATCCCCATGTGCAATAAGGTGATTGCCAAAAAATTTGCTCGTGTAGGGAAGAATTACTTACCATCTGCTTGGTTTGTTTCTGATTCTAAGAATTCTTTTACCATGTAAAACTCGATAGCATTGAGGATTGGTGGAAGGGTAGAGTTCTCAAACTTAAAGATTGAGAAATTATATTGCCCTCCATTACTGAGAGCTTTAGTGTTGTAACTAGTTATGACGCCCAAGTAATTACGAAGAACAAGACTTTTTTCAAAGAGTTTTCCATCCCTATTGATGTACATCTGTCCAGACTGGTTGCCTGGGAGTTTCTCAACTTCTGAAAAGTGCATGTAAACATAATATTCCGTAACATTATCAGAAGGCAGCCACCGTATTTCCAAGGAACCGTTTTTATTTTTCGGTGTAGCAGCTGTGCTCAGGACAATTTCTGGTGGTCGGAAACTATTGCTATTGTCTATGGTGGATGTGGTAATTAATTGTGTCCAATCATTGTCATAGTAGCCATTCCAGAAGCGATCAAAAACATCATATGGATACCTGCATAGAGAATAAGATACATTGAGTTCATTAGTATTATTGGCAGGGGATTCGAAATTAGGACGTCTTCCAACATTGGGAAGAGAAATACTCTCGAGCCTGTGTACTATGTACTCACCTATACGACGTTAAGTTAGCGTTTTGACCCGTGTCAAATCGCATGTCAAGTGCCCAGGACTCCCCTTCTGTTTATAAGTTCCATTCAATAAAGGCCTTATTTCTAGAGCTGATATAAATGGGACCCCGGAGCCTGTGTTTACCAGACAAACATGTATATAGTTTCGGCGAGGCACATGTATGAGCTCCTTGTGTGTGATAGTAGATGCACTCTCCAACTTCACCATGCTCCATAAGTTAGCTCCCAGATGCAGATTGAATTCGGGAACTTTATTTTGGCCATCATAATTCCCGTATACAAAACTTGATCTGATTAAATACTTGTAGCCATCAGTAACATTGATCTCGTAGCAGTTTCTTTTTCCTTCAGGGAAGCTCCTAAGAGACGTGTAGGGCTGTTGATACCTATTGCTGTATTCCGGCAAAATGGATTTTCTTTCCCCGGTGTCTATGAAGGTTTCGTCTGAAATGTAGTTAATGCCGGTTGTCTTTTCAGCATAGCTGGAATTTCCAGCAAGGCCGCAGTCTATGCTAATGAATCCTGAGACAGAAGACATGGGTTTTATATAAGATGATGCTATATACATATGTTACAAAAAATGTGTTTTGAACATACCCGATTGATCATCCCGGGCATGAACTAGGAGGAGCATAAGAGCAAAGCCACCAAGCAATGGAAGGAGGAATGGCTTGAATGTTTGCGACATCCTTCAACTTTGGGAAACCAGATTAATATTTGTTATCATTTTATACAATCAGAAATGCTATTCAGATACATTTTCTTGACCGAGCAATATGTTAGAAAGTGAAGTATCACATATTTTAATCCCAATAGAGCAAATTGATTAAACATATTGTGGCAGGGATGAAGAGTCAAATTAACAAATATTCATTATAATTTTGTCCTATTTGGATGACATTTATAAGGTTATAAATTTTTGTTAGTCACTGGTAAAACTTCTAAAACTTCATATGCGCAATATTTTCCACAACATGCAAGTCTACCATTCATACCTATCTTAGAAAAACAAAATTAATGACGAATTGTGTCTGTTCTGTGCATAAAAATACAATTGATGATAATCAATTGGCCAACTGGTGGCTAAAATATGAGCTGATGATTCTAGAATCAAAGTCACCACACAGGCTGCTTCAACTCCCATGATCAATTGTTAATAAGTAATCCATAATTATTAGGAAAATTTGCATAAATACGACCTAAACTTATAGGCAACTGCTTCATTACCAATTGAACTTTTAATTTTAATTTTTAACCACCTAACCTTTGTAAAGTGTAGTAATCCACCACCTACATATAACTCCGTTAAAGCTTCCATTAAGTTTAAGGGCATTTTCGTCAATTAACTATAATAAAAAATAAAAAATATTAACCTAATTATACCAGGCCTCTCCACCCCCAACACCCACACCCTCCTCTGTATACACACACTGCATAACTCGTTCAACGTGAGTACTTGATTGCTTAAGTATTCCTATTGTTATGCAAACCATACTTTATTCTCATATGGGATGAGACTAATAAAGGAGAATTATACATTGTGGAATGGGATGAAAGCAAGCGAACATATAATGGTTGCTTGCTGGTGATGAGTTCCAAATTAAACTTTGGGACATGGACAATGACAATTTTTTTTTTTTTTTTTTTTTTTTTTTTTTTTTTTGCGCATCTTTCCCTGCAGATAGCATTAATTCTGTGATGGATAAGCATAGTTCCACAGTTCCATGCCATCCAACACTTATTGAGCTAGTGAGATTAGGTATGTCAAGCCATCACAAAAAGGATATTTGAAAGAAGAGGTGGTTATGGGTGTTGTGCGGCTGATTTTCATGTATGATCACCACAAGATCAGACCAGGGCACAACCACAACAAGTTTAGAAGGCCTCAATTTCTGCCATCACCATAAGATTATGACCTTCATCACCTATTGAACGCTTCTTGTATTTATTTATTTATTTTTTTAATTTGTTGTTTAATAATTATTTTTAGTTATTATTAATTAACAAGAATACCCTAAACTTAACGGAAATTTTAACGGAGTTATACATAGGTGGTGGATTGCAATACTTTATAAAGTTTAGGTGGGTAAAAATAAAAATTAGAAGTTCATGTGCTTACTAAAAGTTCAAACAGTATTTATACAAATTTCCCTACGAAAATTTGCAACTTTAAGCAGTCCCTGATCAATAGTCTCAATTATTAACTTTATACAAATTTATAAATAAACTCAATCCTAGACATGTATTTATAAAAAAACCCAAGCACTATTTAAACATAGAAACACACCCAAAATCAACCCCAAAGTCAACTTTTTGGGTGTGTTTATAAATGGGTTTTGAGTGTGTGTAATGATGGGTTTTGGGTGTGTTTATATGTTTAAATAGTGTTTGGGTTTTTTTATAATTTCAACCCCCATTTTGGGTGTTTTAGTGAAACTCCCTTAACTTTACTCACTTCACTTTTTTTTTAAAATCTCTAGGAGGGGAATCGAAGACCATAAAATTTTCATGATTTTGTTCGTGTTTATGAATGGGCTCAATAGGTAGCTCCTATACATTGATTTTGTTCTTCACACCTTTTGGGGATCCAGGGCCATTTCTTGTCTCTATCGCTACCGAATATTGTGAAAGAGAAGTAGCACTACACCAATAGCTAATGGCTTGCCCGCTACACATTTTGAGTTGAACCAATATTGACATTGTATTGTGCAATTGTCTTTTCTGTTACACGAATTTTCATATTTCTCATAAAACTAATGCTCTTCAATTTTTTCTTTTTAAATAATTGAATAAGTGATAACCATGAAGGGAACTTTCAGATTTGCGTAAAATGAGGTTAGGGTCGATGTCTTTGAATAATTGTGAAATGGGAAATTCGTACCAAAATTCATTAATAATATTTTATTGGGGAACATAAATCTGCGGAGTCTTTGGCCCAGAGCAGGAAAATCATTGAAATTGACAAAAGGGAAATTGCATGGGTTCAATTGACTTGGGTAGTCTCGTATGTGCAGCTCTTGTGCGTCTGTCATGTTGACATGTTCTGTAGTTAATTTATGACCAATTCGCTTTGAGTTTTGTGGAAAATTTGGCCTGCATGTGAAGGACAGTGGGTCTACGGGAGGCTTGTAAAATACGGAGGAAGACTTAACACATGAATATGACCGAGTGGTAAAGTTAGGAAGAGGTGGGTGTTTTTTTGATACACTACTAAGATGCTGTAGGGGTTCGAACTTGAGACCACTGGTCTACAAGACAAGACCCTTTCCACTGAGATAGACCTCGTTGGCGAACATCATACTTATATTTAGTTTGGTAATTTTCCTTACATGATAGCAGTCTATATAGAGATAATAACTGGGCTGCTTGTACTTGTTTCTGACTCAATTTGGGAGGCCATTCTAATTGAGCTGCTTGAACTTGTATCATCGTTCCCTACAATTTGTGTTCTTCCAGAGGACATCTCAATTTCCAAACATTCCTTCAAGTCCTTATAGATAAAAGTTATATCAGGCCTTCGGATTGCTTTTAAAGACACACATGCCATGGCAAGTTGTAGAGCTTTCCAAGCAGAAGAGGTGTTGTAGGTCCCTTGTATTCTTGAATCCACGATACTTTCAATTTCCATAGTCTCAAAATTTGGACTCACCCATCGACATATGTGAATAGGTTCAGTTTCTACATCTCTTATTATTGCTGCTCTACCAGTTATTATCTCTAGCAACACAATCCCAAAGCTGTATATATCACTCTTTTTGTTCAGCTTTCCTGTGTTGTAATATCTGGAAGAATAGGGAAAACAATTAATTAGATATTATTTGTTTTAGGGATAATTTGATCTAATAAAGCACTATACATACCTAATAGGATTTAGGGTTTAGGGCTTATAGAAAATGACTACCTAATATAACTCAATTCAACAGATCATATATATGAAAAGGTTACAATTTGGATCTGATCGTAAAACAATATTCCCTAAAAATTTGGAAAATTTAGTGAGCATAATTAACACTTACTGAGGATCAAGGTACCCAAATGTTCCTTTAGGGTCAGTTGATACATGAGTGGCACTTTCAGTTGCAAGAACTTTAGAAAGACCGAAATCGGCTATCATGGCGTGAAGATTTTCATTTAGCAAGATATTTGAAGTCTTTAGATCTCTATGTACTATTGATGGCTTGCAGCCATTGTGTAGATAATCCAGTCCTGCAAAAATTACTTAAGCCATGTTAACTAAATGAAGATCTTAACTCTACGATTTTCTTGCAACATACTATGTTTTTGGGTTTCAACCAAGGTCTTAAATATCGATAGTTTCAGAAATATCGGTGGTTCAAAAACACAGAAATATCGATGGAAATATCGGGAAAATATCGATATCGATAAAAATTAGATAAAAACCATGGAAATTATGATAAATACATGGAAATTTTTAATGAAACTTTAGAAGAAGTTTATTTAGTCAATCATCGATTTTCTTGCAACATACTATGTTTTTGTGTTTCAACACAAAAACACACGTACATATATGTATGTACATACATTAGTCATAACTATTTGATTAATGTTTCCAAGATCCAAGATGAACACAAGAGCAGAATTAAATTTTGAAAACTGGAAGAGAAGAAACTAGATTATATATATAATTTTTCATTTCATTTTTACTTTTGTTTTAGTGCTTACCTCGTGCTGCATCAACTGCAATTTGAAGTCTCTCCTTCCAAGTCAAAACGTGTAAAGTTAAATCTGCACCCAAAAGTTTTCAGTGACCATAGAATTCTTTAAAATTTGTTGAAAATGAGCAATAAAAGAGAATTAGGCTTATAGATGGTCAATCCCCATAAAGCGAGTTCATATGAATATGTATCGATTTACCAGCTGATAAACGCTGTTGCAAATTTCCATTAGCAACGAAATTATAAACAAGTGCCATAGTCTCCCCTTCATCACAGTACCCAACCAGAGACACCAAGTTTCTATGATGAGCTCTCACCAACAGTTTAACCTGCATTTGTTATGGCTATCAATCATTTTTAGCAACGACTAATGTTGATCTTGTTGAGCTCTCTTTGTAATCAATACAAAACAAACATGTAAGTACATATATCCTTCTTCATATAGCTACCTCATTTTCAAATTCTTTTGAGCCCTGTGTTGACGATGAAATCAGTAACTTGACAGCAACTTGAGTCTGATTTTGCAGAGTGCCAAAGTAGACTTCTCCGAATCCGCCTCTTCCAATTATTGATTTAAAATTACTGGTAATCTCCACAATCTCTGGGTATGTAAAGCGTTGGCCCTCTGCCTCCAATGAACTGTTTTGGTTGGAATTCTGCATCACCTCTACACCAAAAGGATCATCACAATGGGCATGTTGTTTTTTCCTTTTAAAACCCACCCATAAAACAGCTGATACAGTTGATAAGAGGATGAAAATTCCAGGGATTGACACTGCCAAGACAATACTGATACTCTGCTTCTTCTTTTTGCACGAAACTTGTCTGGATAGATTTGGATTTTCACACAAACTGAAAAGAAAATTGTTGATGGCAATCATAGTAAGATATGATTTTGATGGACTTCAAAATAGCATTTCTGCTCTTTATTTTTATTGTTAATTTTCTTCCTCCTTTCTTTTAAAAATAAAAATCGTACCGTAGGGATAGCAAACCATCCTTCCTCTTCTGAATGAGTCCTACGGGAACTAAACCTGTGAGTTTGTTTTTCTCCAAGTTGCTGCAAAGCATGCAATAGATCTATTACCATAATTTCTAAGGAGTTGCCGGTTTAGACCCATAAGCAAGTCAATAACTTACAGGTCCATTAATTTTCGCAGTCGAGACAAAAAGTCTGGGATTGATCCAGTTAAGTTGTTGTTTGATAAATCTCTGAAATGATAAGCAGCTTAACTCATTTAACTACTGATTGTGACCAATTATGGGCATATTTTACAAATATGTAGTAGTTAAGGCATACTTACAAAATGTGTATCATGGTGAGATTGGATATATAAGGAGCTATCTCCCCTGTTAATCCGCTGGAGGACAAGTTCCTGCATGATTACATATATGTTCCGTAATTGAATAATTAAGACATAATGGGGATTAATTAAAAATATTTCGAGTAAGACAGTCATAGTACTTACAAGGATACTATTCTACTGTGCTCATTGCTACAGTCTATACCTTCCCATGAGTTAACCAGAGGGGAGCATGGATCTCCTTGCCAGTTCTTCTTAATTTTGTAAGTTGACTTGATGCTAGTGATTGCATCAACTAGTATTTTCAAAAGCAAACAGAATATATCACTAAATTAACAGTGACAAAATTAGCTTGTGTTACAAGTATAAGGAAAAAGTACTTGCCATCTGCTCGGTTTGTTCTTGATTCTAAGAATTCTTTTACGGTGTACACCTCGATGGCATTAAGGATTGGTGGAAGGGTAGAGTTCTTAGCCTTAAAGATTGAAAGATTATATTGTCCTCCAGTACTCAAAGCTCTAGTGCTGTAAATAGTGGAGGAGGACAAGTAATAAGGAACAACTTTCTCATGAAGGGACTCTCCATTCATAGTAATGTTGAACTGCCTAGACTGGTTGGGTTGGAGCTTTTCAAATTCTGCAAAGTGCATGTAAACAAAATATTCTGCACTGTTATCAAAATCCATCCAGGAAATGTACAAGGCGTCAGTTCCATTCTTTGGTGTGGCAGCTGTGCTCATGACAACAGATGGGGGCTGGAAACTATCGTGAACATCAGAGTCGATCATGGACGAGGTAATTACTTGTTTCCAATTGTCGTCATAGTAGCCATACCAGAAGCGATCATGAACATCATCTGGATACCTAAATAGATATTCAAGGGACCATCAGTATTGATTAATTCTAGCTATTCAACCATGTAAACATCTCCTTGGACATTATGTACTCACCTGTATTCTGTCAAATTAGCTGCTATTTGACCGGTGTCAAGCCGCCATTGAAGTGCCAACGACCCAGTTTGTGTTGGATAAGATGTATTAGGTAAAGGCCTCAGTTCTAGTGCTGATATAAATGGAATCCCCAAGCCGGTGTTCACTAGACAAACATGTATATAGTCTCTTAGAGGGACATGTATGAGCTCCTTGTTTGTAATGGTTGATGCATCCTCCAACTTCACCAAATCCCAAACATTAGTTACAAGTTGCAAGTCGAATTCTGGCAATATATTCTGCCTATCATAGTTCCCATATTTGAAACTTGATCTGATCAAATATTTGGTGCCATTTGTGACATTGATTTTGTAGCAGTTCCTGATCCCTGCAGGGAAACTCCTAAGAGACATGTAGGGCTCTTGGTACTTATTTCTGTACTCTTGCAATACGACGTTATTTTCACCGGTGCTTATGAAGGTTTCGTCTGAAATGTAGTTAATTCCTGTCATCTTTTCTGTATAGCTGGTATTTTCTGCAAGGCCACAGTCTATGCTAATAAAGCCTAAAAGAGAGACACATATTAGATGTCTTGTGCTTACTAAAATGTATGGCTTACACTATACACTGTTACCAAAGCAACCTCCTTTTTTTTTTTCTTTTTTTTTTTTTGGGCAATTGGAGATAGACATACCTGTTTGATCATCTTGGGCATGAACTAGGAGGAGCATAAAAGCAAAGGCACCAAGCAGTGGAAAGAGGAATGGCTTCATTCTCTCTGCGATAATATTATTCTACTTTGAGAAACCGGATGCAGAGTTATCATTTTATGTACAATATTAGCAAATCTATAGAGTACAATATTTTGACCGAGTAATTCTAGAAAGTGAACTGAAGTATCACATTATTTAATTCCATTAGCTAATCAAACATATTGAGGCAGATGATGTGAGATCTAAATGAAAAAAATTAATAGTAGACAGCAACATATTTGGCCATGAGTTAATGTCATGAAGTGTTTTTGGTACTTTCTTTGCAGGCTAGCTAGTCACTGGTGAAACTTCTAAAAAGTCATACGAGCAATATATTCCACCACTGACGAACTGTTCAGAACATGAGATGATATTGTGAGGTGGACTCAAATGAATGGTTATCGCTTTATGTAGTTTATTACTATTATTTGTTATATAACTAAGGGAAAATTGTATAGAGAATTCGAAAGTAGAAAAAGACAATAGAATTTGTGTCAATCAACTTGTACGTCACTTACTTTCATCTATGGTAGAATCATCTATTTATAGGCTTACGATATAGGAGATTAAGTACTACATTTACAACATATGAATAAGTTATAAGCACTAACTACAAATATTTAGGGCATAGGTTACATAAAATTAGAAATGGTGGAATGCTAAAAGGTATGGTGGTCATCCACCAATTATGCATTTACAACATTATTATTATTATTTGCATATACTTGTTTAAGCATAGCAAAATTGAAGGTGATTCCAAGCTTGTTATTGACTGTTTGAATGCCAAAGATGAAATTCCATGGAATATGAACTTTGTAGCTTAAACTAGCAGCCAAGTTAAAGGTCATGGTCAAAGAAAGGAAGTTGCATTTCATTGCATCGCATGGGCTTTGTTGACTTGGGTCGTCAACGCATAAATGCCAAGCATTTTATGTTTCGTGATGAGAAGTGAGATGAATGAATTGAGTTTTTCTTTTCATGTTGAATAAGTATTTTATGTTTTGGGATTGATTATTATGTGAATGACTATTAGTACTTATATTTGATTATATTTGATAGAATATTCTGACTTAAAAAGAATTAGTAGTACAATTCATATGTATTGTATTATTTATATTTTTTATTAAAATAAATTAATGTTCGAAAGGCTTACGCCTGGCATAGCGGATTAAAAACGCCTCGCCTTTTAAAACATTGTTTGCAAGCGTGAAACCAACCCATTGAATTAATTATGTGGGTTCTCTCATGCGTCCTTGTTAAAACGGGTCTACATATGATAATCTCCAACAGCACAACCCCAAAGCTATGAGCATCACTTTTCTCATTTAACCTGTTTGATAGGTATAACCTGCAAGCCAAGCCATATATGAGCTCAGTTCATATCGTCTGATGCAAAATACTTTGCTAAAATGTCCATTAATTTATTTGTTATTTCCTAATTCTTGTTCCTGTTTTATTTCATTTGTGTTTGCTTCACTGTCACTGACATGTTGTGAATTTAAGTACTAGTAAAGATGATAATGGGAAAATTAAAAGTGTGAAATACTTACTCAGGATCAAGGTAGCCAGGAGTGCCAGCAAGAAGGCTGGATGCACGAGTTCCATCATGAGTAGGGAAATTTCTGGATAGGCCAAAATCAGATATTTTGGCTTCGAAACTTTCATTCAGCAAGATGTTTGTTGATATTTCACATCCCTGTGCATTATCGGTGGCTTACAACCACAATGCTGATACTCCAACCCTGCATTTTAAAATTCTTACATCGCTAACACAAAAGTTCGAACAAATAAAAGAGATTCTTGCTATAAAAAAGAAGGATCAGGAAATTCATTTTAGTTGCAGACCTTGTGCAGCATTTGTTGCTATTCGAAGTCTATCTTCCCAAGTCAAGATACTTGATATGCCATCTGCATCCATATAAATGTTTTGAAAGGCGAGGCGTAGATACAAAGCGTTTTTATCCGCGCTATGCGAGACGTAAGCCTTTAAGCGTTGAGGCGTAAGTCTTTTGAACATTAATTTATTCTAATACACAATTAAATTATACTACTAATTATTATTGAACCCTGATATAATGTATTAAGTATAATCAAATATAAGTACTAATGGTCTCATTCATGCATAATAATCAATCCCTAAATCTAAAATATTTATTCAACATCAAAACAAAAACACAATTCAGTTCATATATTAGGGTTATACTATAAATAAATGAATATATATATATATATATCCATGTTAATATATTAATTTAGGAAAAAAGAAAAAGGAAAAAAGGGTAAGCAGTTGTGTTTCAGTGAAAAAGGGTAAGTAGTGGTGTTTCAGACTTCGGTGGAGGCGTTAAGCATATTGTTTGTTAAAAACAAAAAATCATGATTTAAAAATAATAAAAAAGGCATGCTGAACGTCAGTGCTAAACGTGCGTTTCATTAACTTTATGAAACGAAGTCGTTTCGTTCCCAACGAACCCTAAAAAAAAACACGCGAGGTCATCTTCTTCCTCTCGCGGCCGCTTGCAGAACAGCCATCCTTCGTCCTCCTCGCCACACGTTGCCACGCCTCGCGGCGCTAAACGTGCAACCTGCTAAATAGATGAACGCTTCAGGCGATTTCCTTCCGCCTCGCTCCGACGCGCGCTTAGGCATGCCTTTGAAAACACTGATCCATATACGGGATAAATATATTTGAAATGTATAGCCGCGCGGCTATACTCCAAATCGAATATTTAGAAGGTATAGCCGAACGGCTATACTTCACAAAATGGTTTTCTTTTTTGTAATTAAGTACTACCTTAATCCTTTTTAATTACTTAAGTTATTATTTATTTAGTGTATAATTAGTATTTAAATATTTTACTAATTTCATAAATCAAATAATAAGTAGTAATTAATTATTTTAAATTATTTTGTGGATTTTGTTTTTTATTTTATACAAAATGAGTTTTTTAAATTTTAATATTTGCAATTAAGTAATATCTTAGCCTTATTTAATTATATTAATTATTATTTATGTTTGAATGAATAATTAGTATTTAAGTATTTTAATTAATTTTATAAATTACTTAATAAATACTAATTAAGTATCTAGACTCCACCTGCTGAAATTCCTTGCCTTGTCACCATGAAAACAAGGCAACTTCATATTGTTTAAATATATAATATGAGAATCCATATAATTGCGCAAGTGCCAACATGCAAGCACATAATATATTGAAAATGTAAATTGACCAAGGGTAGTTAGAAGATTTGTCTACCGAGCCAAAAAAAACAAAGCAAATTGACCAAGGGTATTACTTTCATCATTCTGCATTATTGATAAAGGTCATGCTAGGATTTTGTATAATATCTTATCTAAGGGTATTAATTTCGTCATTCTGCATTATTTCATCAATCTGGCAGTTTATTGATGGGTAAAATTTCATCTGTTCTATTCAATTTTCCTCTTGTTTTTGTTTTTGTTTTTTTACTGATGTGGAGTGGATAAATTTTTAATTTACCATATATACCAGAAGTAAAATGTTTGATTTACCCCTAACATTGACGAAAGTAAACAGAATCGGCAGTAAAACGAAATTGCCATACAAATGGAAGTATAAGGATTACATAAAAACCACAAAAATAAAATAGAGCATCAAAATGAAATTCGGGTATAAAACAAGGACCATTACGATTAAAACCCCATAAAAAATATGTACGTAATCAAAGTTCAATCTAACATCCAACTTAAATGAAAAAACAAAATAATTTAGGTTCTTTAATTATAAAATTTTATCATTATTTTCTTACCAAAGATTGGAGATGTTCATACCTTTTTGAGTCTGAGCATGAACTGGGAGCGCCAAGCAGTGCTATGAGGAATTGCCTGAATATCAGCCCCATCTTTAATACTTGTGAAACATGACACAATTGTTTTCAAAGAATACCATTACATATATAAGCATCTATGTCGCACCCAGGTAGATGACTGCCGTTCCTAAGAGTTGTTTGATTTCGTAAGTTTAGCAGACGTGGGAACACCTTCTGTAGCCTCTAATTCTAAAATTTAAGGCTTAATTTGGACGAGAGAAGCCGTATAAATTTTTAAAGAACTTGTTTATGCAATATATTCCGAAAAATGCGAGGCCATAAATACTCACATTCATATATTCTTTTTGGTTATCAACTAGTTCTTAGTCCAGCAATGCCCTTTATTCTTCATTGAAAAATGTTTTAAATTCAAAGACTGATAGAAAAAGAATAACACATTATTTTTTGTTTTATTTAAATAAAGACAGTCGATTATTTGACAAAACCCAATATAGTTTATTTTTAATATTCAACTGATGTATAATAAATGAATAATATAAAAAAACATAACATAACGCAAACTCATTGGCAAACTAATCAGTCACAACTCATAATCGTTACTCAGTTTGGAGGTTGGATCTTGTGTTTCTTCGTGGTTCACCTGATACGTTGCGTTCGGTGCTCTGACAGGGCCAACATAACGGCCAGTCTCATTTCTCTATTTCTCTAAAAGTTTTGGCTTCCTTTTGCCTATTGTCCTTTAAATTTTTTCGTTTTAACTACTTGTTTCATTTATTTATTTATATACTTGATTGAACATCTTGAGAACGAACTAGCAGCATCAGATTAAGAGCGAAACCAAGTAGAAAGAGGAGTTGCTTGAATGTCCACGACATGATCACTAAAAGGGAAACAAACACACAAATTTAAGTAACATTGCCCTAGTGGATCATGTTGTTATGTCGGATGTGGCTTAACTCAAGTCTATAAGTCAAGCCTACGCTTTTGTCTCATGTTCATCATCCAATTATCTATCGTCAGCTCAGAAAGTCATCATACATTTCTCAAAGTCCATTTTTTAAGTTCTGTTAGTTTGGTTAATTTGAACACTTGATTGTAATTTCCTTTGATTATTATAGTAGAATTAATCTTCTCCCACCAGCGTGGAAGCTACTGCCAAGTCAGAGTTCGCTAATATACAAAGTTACATCGCATGCATGACTTGGTCGTCTTGTAGGCCTTTTGCGCGTAACCGTCCATGTCAGAAACATCATCGTATCATATTATATGGTGATGATTGATGACCAATTTACGTACACAATTGTGTGGAAATCCGCGTTTGATTAGAGAAGACTTGTTAAACGGAAAGAATTATTAGATGTTAATAACGGATATGGTGCAGGCCTCTAATCAACAGTAACCTGCCCAGTAACCCATGTGTATGGTGTCCAAGCTTTATACTGCTTAAATATTGAGCATTGACTTTGACTCGGTTGCAGTGGGACGTACCTGTCCATGTCAATCTGGCTTGCCTTGTGGAAAATTTGGGCTTGATGTGGAAGGCTTGTAAAAAAATTGATAGTTTGACATTAATAATTCATTATTGACTAGTAAATAAAAGTATTATTCTTTTTACCAAATGAAAATGTGTTATTATAAATATTATTTATCATTTTGTTTTTCGCTAGGGAGGGAGAGTCATAAGAGGTACTGCACTGGTCAATAAAACCAAAAAACGCTGTGACAGGGGATAACTAGGGGTGTTTTGTTCCCAGGTTGCCCAAACAGGTGACCGGGGTTTCATCAGCAGAGCATGAGGAGGCTGTAGCTGCAACGGAGGCTGCTGTGGTGTTTGCTGAAATGTTAGCCTTGGAATGGGTGATTTTTGAAGGAGACTCTATTAATATACAATGCTGAATTTTACGCGATACTTTCAGCCGGATTAAATTTTTATGCACTCGTTGTGAGGCAAATAGTGTTGCACATAGGACTGTCAGATGTGCTCTATTATGTACTCATGTTAATGATTGGTTTGAAATGCCTCTAGACATTGTTCATAAAGTCTTGATTGAGGATAGTTGCAATTGGAATCACATATTAAGTGTTTCCTACTTCTTTCTAGTTTTTAATAAAGTTTCCCTCCTACCATCGGGCTTTACAAATAAATAAATAAATAAATAAAAGAAGAGAATATAAACATAACAATACGCAAGAAAATTGAAAACTTTGGAGACGGGGCCTAATATTCGTGGTAATATGACTATTTGGGCCTAATTTCTGCACACCAACCCATTTGGCTAATACGCTGTTTTTAGCAAAACAAACTTGGGCACTATTGCCAAAAGTGGATAACAGGCCAAGTCGTTCCAAAGAAGGAGGGTTAAAATAAACCAATTACCTAGAGTAGTTTTCACAGGATATATTTTAATTACCACCAATGGTGATTTAATCTAAATACCTAGATTTAATTGGTTTATTTTTTTTTTTACCCAGTTTCCATATTACATATTTTAAACTTGAGGTTTGATCATCACCGTTGGTTACCAACTCAAAACCAAATCAGCAGCTCTAGAGCTGGAAAGGTAAAAGCAAGACTCATCACTCTTCTCAACCACAGCCAGTGGCTTCCCAGGAAAAGAGGCAACTACAAGCCAAAAATAATATGTCTATAGTAGGCTTTTGCAGAAATGGGTTGAGAAAAGCAAAGCTAGAAAGCTAATTTATTCTCTTAGGGCTGCCGAGGGTCAGTGGGTTAAACACTTTCCAGCAAATTGTGCTCTAGTTCTCATCATGAATTTCTCTATACATACAAGAGTGCGTGAACTGGAGCAAAGACAACAAAATCAATCCAACAACAAAATCAAATGAAACAACAAAAAATTCTTAGTCAAACTGACGAAAATCAAGCAAGATCATACAATCTCAAAAGCCTTCAAACTCAGAACCAATCAAGCTATCTAGCTTACAGAAGCCATCCAGCTCTCAACAAATCAGGCAGAACTCAAATTTTTGACTTCAATCCAGCTTAGAGAAGCAGCTCACAAGGAAAACGAGATTTCTCTCATTGCAAATGCGATTCAGCTCAGAAGAATCAAACAGAACTCGGCTTTCTGTCGTTACAAATTTGGTTCAGAATAGGTGAACCAGGAAAAAGTCAGGTTGTTCATCATATGAAAACCTCAACAAATGCTCAGAGACACCTTGATGTCCTAAGCTCACTAGAATAGCTTACAAGTGATCCCCAGTCAAGCAAAGCAGGTACTGAAGTGCATTTATAGGCCAGCAACTGCCAATCTAGCCACTACCAATCAAGTCCAGGTTGAAGAAACCCCAGTTCAACTACAGAAGAGACACCAGGATGTCTTAATCTCATACAGATAGTCTCCAGAACAGGTAGAACAGACTCAAACTCCCAATTCTGCCCACTCATCAAGCCTTTCCGTGGCTTAAACTGATTAAAGCTTTGCCAATTTCAACATTGGTAACGATTTCCAACTAATCTCCATTAGTTGAAGGTGCTGATGTGCAATTCTAGTACAGATACATTTGGTCCAGCCTGAGTCACAAACGGCAATCCGGGCAGAAATCGAAGTCCAATATTCTGATGTCTTCCTAGACTTTGCAATTCCTTTTATTTAATGTATAATAAGCAATTCACCTTGAACCACTTATTTTACGGCTAAACTTACTAGTTTTTACTGTGGGAAATTATAAAGTCCTCACCTGTCTAAGGCAAGAAAAGAACTTTCTAGGGAGATATTCGTCACCCAAATTCATAATCACTGTAACACCCCGACTCCAAATTTATCCCATGTTTTAATTAATTTGTGTGAAATTAAGAATTTACCCGTGGGATAGGGGTATTATAGTCATTTTCTTATCTGGAAGGAATTTGGGAATTTTGGATGTACCGTTGCGTAGAGCACGGCGAGATGAGTTCGTAGAGACGTAGTAAGCTTAAATCGGAGCTGTAACGAAGAAGTTACGGGTAAAACATCACTAGTGGCAAAATCGTAAATATTTTGGAAATGGGTTTCTGGTTAAAAAGACAGAAAAGCCCTCAACTCTTTCTCTCTCTCCTCCCACGCGTCTTTCCCTCTCTCCTCTGGTTTTCGCAATAGCCACCGTGGCCGGCCGTTCATTCATCCGGCCACCACTCGGGTCGGGACCGGTCCCAAAATGACCGGCCTGACTCTGCCGTCCTGCCCCACCCGTTCTCCGACGTCGGCCGACAGCGATACCGCCGAAAATTGCAGAAAAACGGCCGGTTTTTACCCAGATTTTTCGGAGCTCGTTCCGGCGATTCCAGCCACCAAATCTTGCGATCAAGGTATGCTTTCTCATCTATTTTCCGTGCTCTAGCTGCCTGTTGGGTAGGAATTGATCAATTTGTAGCGTAGGCAACTCGATTTACGAATTGGGTTTCGGTCGGATTTCGAGGGGAGGTTCCGGCCACTTCCGATCAGTTTTTGGGGTATGCCCAAGAACAAAAGTGGCTCCAAATTAGGTGTATTACCTAGGGTAGGAGTTTTGGCTCTTGATTTGGAAGTTTTCCAGCGATGGGTATCGCTTTGGACACCCACGCGCTGCCGGCGCGTGGGCACTGTAGTTGAGGGGCATTTTTGTCCCACTATATTCCTCTCGATGTCATGAGCGCGTAGGTGTGCTCGGATTCCATTTTGGGTACCGTTAGAATCCCAAACGGATATCGCATATCGCGTATTTTTCGGGTGCGCTAGGTTTGGACCGTTGGATGGTCCTGAACTATAATATGTTGATCTAGGTATTACCAGGATCGTATAGGATTCGACAGATCGTAAAACGGAGTCCCGGATACTCCGAAAATGCCAACCCTAGGGGTAAGGTTTAGTAACCGTCCGATCGTGAGCGATCCGACCGTCCGATCTGGATCAAATTTGCAGGACGTGTATCCTAAACCTTGTAGAACCTATAGAAACTGTCAAATCGAAATTTGGAGGTTGTGGGCCTCGCGGCCCCGTTTGACCCTAAGTTGACCGTGAGACTTTCGAGATAGTCTTACCTTTCTTAGAGGGTTAGAATGACCTTAGTGACAAGTCTCGAGCGTTGTTGAGTTGAATGGATATTGTGGGTTTAGGATATAAATTGATGAATTTAAATGGGGGAGTTTATGGAATGCTTTATTGGTTGAGGTTTATATAGGATTAGAATTTATATATTATATATTTAATTGTGTGGATGTATAAAGGTATATAAAGGGATCGAATGTTAGTTTACAGTGCTATACGCACTACCCCACGCACCCCCCCATATTGTGATTATGTTAAGGCCTTTAAACCCGTGCGGCTGGTGAGAATGTAGCCAGGCCCAAGTGAACAGTATGATGGCTGGTGAGAATGTAGCCAGGCCCAAGTGAACAGTATGATGACTGGTGAGAATGTAGTCAGGCCCAGTGTTGAGGTCGCACGCGTCTTTGGATTAGCCGGCGTGTTGACAGACTCCATACGTGGCCGGGTGGGTCCCGATGTATGAGGGG
>NC_024129.1:16042039-16061926 GCF_000346735.1 Prunus mume | reverse complement strand
CGGCGTGTTGACAGACCCCATACGTGGCCGGGTGCGTCCCGACGTATGAAGGGAGATATGATTGTGTGCGGGCTGGTGAGAATGTAGCTAGGCCCAGTGTTGAGGTCGCACGTGTCTTTGGATTAGCTGGCGTGTTGACAGACCCTATACGAGGCTGGGTGCGTCTCGTCGTATGAGGGGAGCTATGTGATTGGATTTGGTGTATTGTGATGGATAAATCCTAGAATGTATGAAACTGTATGGCGGTAATGGTTTAGTTGATATTAGGAGCCAGGATTGATGCGAAAGAACTACGTGTGGCTTGATCTCTTAGTAGGGTACATAGGCAGCCTGGAGTTACTAGGTGCAGCCACAGATTAGACTCCACTTAGGTGGTCTTATTGAGATTGATTCGTACCTTGTTGCTGGTCCTGAAACTTGGTTGAATTGAGGCTTGTCCTGTGGACTAAATGAGTGAAGGTGGGCATAAATAGATTTTGAATTTGTTATATGCATGTTTGATACATTAAGTTATTTTAAAAACTTTGTGGGCAGTTCTGTTAGAATCATTTGAAGGCCGGAGGCCATTTGTGTAAATTGCATGAGATTATATTGTGCGTGCTGCCGGTTGGGTTATAAAATGTGTTTTATGCAGTGGAAATTTTGGGAAATGTTAAATTTACAGGGGAGACTCTGCCGAAATTTCGGCAGAAAGTCTCGTGCCTTTAATCCTCTCTAGTAAACGAGGACATAGTTTTAAGGAGTGAACCCGGAGTGGGTGTGATGCCGGGGTCTCCGCAGGTTCGTCTCGGGTTCCGAGAAATTCGGGGCGGGTCCTGTCAATCACTTGATCAAAGTCAATAGCTTAGGGCGCAAGTTATTACATTCTACAGTCCGTTAGGGTTTTTAACAGCTAACAATGGCACACTTGCACATAAAAGAAAGTTGATTTGTTGACCACTAGTGGTTTTCAGGTCAATGGGGAACTTTACCCTACCACTACAGAAATTACGTCAAAACAGGTAATTAATGACCTTAAGTTAATACAAGAACAAAGCTCAAACGAGAGGCCTAATTCATGGACATGAACAACATCCAAGAAATATGGAAAATTACAAACTTGGGAGATGAAGCCTAACTTCTGTGATGAGAAAAACTTAAACCAATACTAGAAGTCTAGAACAAAGCCAAAACAAGAGCCCAAATTCATGCTTCCTTTCATGATTAGCTACAAAGGCACAATGGAACTCAAGTAAAAGCATTATGTACTAGTACAAGTACTACCTCACGGAGGGAGTTAACCTAATGATCGAATTGTCAGCCATTAACTCATTGGAATTATCGAATTCAGCTACATGGCTATGATTTGTTCGAGCACATTCTGTTGCCAAACACTCCCTCAAATCCACCACTACTTGGCTCATGCTTGGCCTCTTGATGGCATTTATGGATACACATGCCATTGCTATTTCCACAGCTTTCCAGACGGAGTTGGTATTGAAATTTCCCTCTAACCTCGGATCAACGATGTTGTTAATGTCTCCATTTGCAAGCATGAAACCAACCCATTGACTTATGTGAATTCTTTCATGCGTCCTTGTTAAAACCGGTCTGCTTGTGATAATCTCCAACAGCACAACCCCAAAGCTATAAACGTCACTTTTCTCATTTAACCTGTTTGATAGGTAGAACCTGCAAGCCAAACCATATATACATGGAACTCATCAGATCACATTTTCTGATGCAAAGGACTTTTGCTAAAATGTCCACTTATTTTTCCTTTCCTAATTCTTCTTGCTGTTTTAATTAATTTGTGTTTGCTTCCCAGGCTTGTTGTGAATTTAAGTACTAGTAAAGATGATAATGGGAAAATTAAAAGTGTGAAATACTTACTCAGGATCAAGGTAGCCAGGAGTGCCAGCAAGAAGGCTGGATGCATGAGTTCCATCATTAGTAGGGAAATTTCTAGACAGTCCAAAATCAGATATTTTGGCTTGGAAATTTTCATTCAGCAAGATGTTTGTTGATTTCACATCTCTGTGCATTATAGGCGGCTTACAACCACAATGCAGATACTCCAATCCTGCATTTTAAAATTCTTGCATCGCTCACACAAAACTTCAAACAAATAAAAGAGATTCTTGCTAAAAAAAGGATCATGAAAATCATTTTATTAGTTGCAGACCTTGTGCAGCATCTGTTGCTATTCGAAGTCTATCTTCCCAAGTCAAGATACTTGATCTGCTATCTGCATCCATAAGAAGAACAGGAGTGTAAGCCTTGTTTATTTCTGTCTTAAGTTACAAAGGAGCCCCAATCATATGGTGGTGCAAGAATTAAGTTACAGAGTTCCCAAAAATTTGGAAGTACTACTTGCAGCCAAACCTGAAAGATGGTTCAATAAGTTTCCATTGGCCATATACTCATAGACAAGCCCTACGTTGGTTTCGTCGTTGCAATATCCAACAAGGCCTGTCAAGTTTTTATGATGAACTCTCATAAGAAGATTAACCTGCAATATAAGAGGCCACAAATAAACACATGTCAATTCATCACATAAGATTGAGCTCAAGACATTGTGTTAGTTTATTTAATTTGACAAACATGCCTCTGCATGAAATTGTTGGAACCCTTGAACAGACGATGCTGAAAGCATCTTTATAGCTACTTGAGTATGGTCCATGTAGCCATGATAAACGGTTCCAAATCCACCTTTGCCAAGAACCCTCTCAAAGTTGTTGGTCATCTTTAGTATCTCAGAATATGTAAACTGTCGCTTTGTTGATTCTAATGACCCGTATTGAGGGCTAGCTTTTGCATCTATGACATCTCCTAAGAACATGACAAGTTTAATGAGCATGTATCATATACAACCAAAACCTTCAGTCTTCATCATGTATCTTAACATATATATTGGAAGTCTTACCCTCTTGCCTATTCCTTTTGAGGCTCCACCACCAGATAGCTACTGCAACTAACAAGAGGATGGAAATTCCAGCGGTTGGCACTACTATGGGAATAATGAAACTGTGCTTCTTCTTTAATTTGCAAGAACCATGCCGAGATAGATGTGGATTATCGCACAAACTGAGATCAAATGGTTGGAAACTGCAGTTAGATTTTGATATATAAATTCTAATCACTGTATAGATGTTATATAACTCTCAATAATCAGATTATAAGGAAATACCTGATAATTATGTAACTTTGGATTCTAAGGATATTTGAAAATTAAAATAGAAAACACTTATGGTGTGTTAATAGAAAATTAAAAGGACAAACTACAAAAGACCCGCCCAACTATAGGGTCATTTTCAAGTTCATACCCACCTTTGGGGACATTTACAAGTACATACTCAAAGTCATGGAAAACCTACAAATTTCTCACTGCGTTACACAAACCATTAATAAGTCTGTTAAATACTGATGTGTCAAACATAGTCCCCATTTTTAATGACATGGAACTCCAGATGGACAAACAAATAATAAAAAAATTCTTTATTTTTTAAAAATTAAAAAGAAAAAAGACACAAAAAAGATCTCTCCTTTCCTCCTACCCAGCGCCGCCATCAGCAACTCACCCCTTCCAACCACCATTGAAGCCACCCCGATCCAAACCCCAACCCACTCAAACATATACTACAGCAACCAAACAGCTTTGGGGGTCTTTTCCGTGACTTTGACTATGTACTTGTGAAGTCCGCAAAGGTGGGTATTTGAAAATGACTGTATAGTTTGGGGGGATCTTTTGTAGTTTGTCCAAATTAAAATAGAAAAGACTCAATTTTAGGGTGAGCCAAACACTGAAATTACTAACAAAGGCATACCTTAATAATAGAAAACCATTATTCTTTCTTTCAATCAGTCCTACCGGAACCAAGCCTGTGAACTTGTTCTTCTCTAAGTTCCTGCAAAGATAAAATCTATCATGGTGCTTTATAACAAATTAAGCATTTACAGTACTTTAGACATATAACCAAATAACTTACAGGACAGTCAAATTCTGGAATTTAGACAAAAATTCTGGAATTGGTCCTGTTAAGTTGTTGTTTGATAGATCCCTGAAATCATGAGCAGCTCAACTCATTTACATTAAACGGAATTGTCTACCTTCTCATTACATTAGCAAAAGCAGTAAGACCACTTACAAAGACTGTATCATTGTGAGATTGGATATAGAAGCAGCTATCTCCCCTGTTAAGCCACTCGAGGACAAGTTCCTGATTGTATGTTTTGTAACTTCACTAGTGAACACATGAGGTAGAATTAATTCAAATATCAGAAGAAGTTTGTTTGAAGTCACATATACTTACAAGGATATGATTCTTGGTGACTCAAATTCTTCATAGTTACACTTTACTCCTTGCCAAACGTAATCTTGAGGGGCACATGGATCTCCTTGCCAATTTCTTTTAATATTATAAGTTGACTTGATCGATGCGATTGTGTCAACTAATATTTTCACACGCAAACAGAAGATTTAATCAGAACAATTCATATGTATACTTCCATACTGGTAAGGTACTAAACGAGAGGAAGCCACTTGTGTAAGGAAGAACTAATTAGTTAGTGGTTACCATCTTCTTGGTTTGTTTCTGCTTCTACGAAATGTTTGACCATATAAATCTCGAAAGCATTGAGGATAGGTGGAAGGGTAGAGTTCTCAGCACTGACGATTGAAATGTTAGCAGATTGTGCATTAGTACTCCAAGCCCCCTTGCTTTCAATGACATATGAGGTCAAGTAAGGAGGAGCGAATGGCTCTAAAGTGCGGTCTCCGTTCCTGATAATATATTGCAGTCTAGATTGGTTGAGTTGGAGCCTCTCAACTTCTGCAAAATGCAGGTAACTGTAATATTCTGCATTTTTGTCAGGCAACGAGAAAACAATACTCAAGGAATCACTTGGATTTTTTGGCGTTGAAGCAGTACTCATAACAACTGATGGTAGTCGGAACTGTACGTCAGATTCAGAGTTGATGGTGGATGAGGTGTTTAATTGTGTCCAATCATCGAGGTCATTATAGGCATACCAGAATCGATCAAGAATATCGAATGGATACCTAATTAAAGCCAACGTTCTATCAGAATATAATCAAAATTTAAAGTTTCAAGGATTGCAAACACACACACACGCACATATATAATTCATTGTTAGCTAGGAGACGACTCACCTGTATCCTCTCCTTTTAGGTCTTTGGCCCGTGTCATACCGGGAGACAAGTGCCAATGACCCCGTTTTCGTTTGATAAGATGCATTAGGTAAAGGCCTGAGTTCTAGAGCAGATATAAATGGAACCCCAGAGCCTGTGTTCACCAAACAAACATGTATATAGTTTCGGAGTGGGACATATATGAGCTCTTTGTCCGTGGATACGGAGGTTTCAAGGCTAACAGTATCCCACAAATTAGGTCCAAGGTGCAGTTCAAATTCTGGGATCTTATCTTGGCCATCATAATTCCCATATAAAAAGCTTGCTCGGATCAAATATTTGTTGCCGCTTGTAACATTTATCTCGTAGCAATTCCTGGTTCCTTCGGGGAAGCTCCTAACAGACCCGTATGGCTGTTGATAGTTACCTGTGTAAGTAGGTAACAGTGATTTACTTGCACCGGTGTCTATGAAGGTTGCGTCAGAAATGTAGTTAATGCCAGTTATCGTCTCAGAATAACCTGAATCTGTCTGGAGGCCGCAATCTATGCTAATGAATCCTGAGATATATAAACACATATGTGTAAAAAAGAGAGGTATATATCTTAGCTATATACTATGCTACCAAAATTAAAGAATTATTTTTTCTTGCTGCTGATATTTATACCTGATTGATCATCTTGGGAATGAACAAGTAGCGTCAGATTAAGAGCGAAACCAGCAAGCAGAAAGAGGAGTTGCTTGGATGCCCACGACATGACTACAAGGGAAGCAAAGACACAAATGTAAGTAAGTATTTTGTGTTGAATTAATGGATATCATTTTATATATACAAGTAATTAACATTGCTCGCAGAAGTAGCGAGTCAAAACGCGGTTTTCTAAAACAGAGAGGATGATTATGATTTTTCCCCATTTACAGACTTTGACCCATTGACCACTGGTACAGCGAGAAGAAAGTGAAGTCAATGTTGTTGCATGTGCGTGATTTAATTGGGTTGAAAACATATGGGGAGACTTGAAAGACCATATATACGATGGTTTAGGGGAGAGCAGGTAAGGCGGACTTGCAAAACAAGGCAAACAAGCAGAGCCGGTCCATTGATTTTGGAGGCCCTGTGCAAATATGGATGTCGAGGCCCTATATATACAAGTAGGAAAAAAAAATTCATATAGAAACAAAAATTTCTGACACGGGAAGAACACATTCGGAAATAGCTTCCCATAAAAATTTCTTTAGTCACCCTTCCAAATCACAGAGCTGATAAATTGATTTTCCAATTTCAATGCTCGGTGAATTCTCATGTGAATAAGAGAGGGAGGAAAGAACTGTGATTTTGGGGAAATGGCTAAAGCTTGGGTTTTTACAATCCAAGATTTGATGGAAGAGGGTGATACACTGGAACTGAAGAGAAATGAGTTTATTTTGATGAAGGAGAGTGAGAAAGACATACTGAAAGAGAAAAGAATATTAGAATGGTTTTGCAGCTTGAGAGAGTTGGGAAGAGGAAAACACAGGTTTCAAACCATAATAAATAAATAAAAAGAAGAGTTGCAGCGTGAGAGTTGAGAAGAGGAAAAAGAATT
Organism: Prunus mume; assembly: GCF_000346735.1. The sequence continues at coordinate 16,055,210 of NC_024129.1, read as the reverse complement.
AAATTAGGGCCTCTACTCTTTAAGTCGTAGAATTTGTTGATAATTAATATTCAATTCAATTTTGATTTTGATGCCTTGCATGTGGTGTTGTGGTGTGATATTTAATATTTCATTTTTATTTTCATGTTTTAGTTAATTTAATGGGTTGACTTGGAAAAATTTGGAGGCCCCTAAATTTTGGGGGCCCTGTGCGGTCGCACACCTCGCACACCCCATGGGCTGCCTCTACATACAAGAAGACATTATTGAAGAGTTAGGTATTAATATTGATTCGGTAGTAAATCCATTCATTTATTTTCCTTGTTCTATTTTTTGGGTTTGGTAAGTAGTCTCTCTACGAGAAATTATAGAGTAGTATGCATGTACCACGTCAATGCAAGAGGATATAGAGGTAATAATCCCATTTTTGGCAATAAGCAAGGCAGCCCAGCTTTGCCTCCATTAGTCTCATACCCTATTTTGTGTTTTAAAAGTGTTGGTACTTATAAACAATAAAAGAAAACCACTCCCTTCAATGTGGGATTAAAATGAAAATGTATTTTCCTATACAAACTCTAACAATTAGTAGAATTTCTTATTCTGTGCATAAGGTACCAACTAGCGTGGAAGCTACTGCCAAGTCAAGCTTCATGAATAGAAAGTTAACCTTCTCTTTTGGACATTTTCTCTTCTTTTCATGACAAGTGTCATTTTCCTTACAGTTAAAACAATGTTATTAATGCATCACACAAACTAATTTTTGTTTTCCAAGTTTACCCTTATTAAATATTTTTTTTATATAATAACAAGCTAGTTTTTTTTTACAACTTTCTTATTACCACGTTAAAAATTAAATAAAAAAATTGAAACTGAATTTTTTTTAAAAAAATAATCCAAAACGAACATATGTTTTGTTAAACACAAAAGAAAGATGATATCACATGAAACAAACTTTATTTAAAAAAAAAAAAAAAAAAAGAAGACAGTTTTTCTTATTTAATTTTTAACAATGTGTTAAGGATTTTATAACAAAATTTAGATAAATTGAAGGAAATATAAAAGCCAATACATTTAATAAGGGTAAACTTGAAAAATAAAAACTAACTTGTGTGATGCATTAATAACATTATTTTAAATGCAAGGACTGTAACACTTATCATGAGGTGAAGGAAGAAGGTCAAAAAAAAAAAAAATTAGAAAAAAAATTACTAGCATTCCTCAAGTTGCATTACTGTGTCGGGTCTAGGAAAGACTTGTAAACGGGCAACAATTAGATATCAATATTGATATGGTACCGAAATTTTTTTAATAAACAATTAGATATCCCATCAATAATTCACCACTTTTACGAAAAGCTACTGCCTAGTCAAGTCGTGGTTGGTCCACAATTATTAGATACAAAAAGCTGCATGATGAGAAAGGATTCAATTGGGTTGTGATCAGAAAGATATATATACCAGTACAGTCCCTCGAAAAAGCAATCTTTTACTGGGGATTTAGGGCTCCCTCATACCGGGTCCCCATTATTATGGTGGTCAATTTGAAACGTTTCACTTTTGCATTATGTAGACACTATCTGATTCTGATTTTTAAGAGATGGTAGATATGGCAACGTAGGAGTCTGGGAAGAGGGTGTGATAGTAGAGATGCCGGAGGGTGGAAGGGGTGATACGGTACATCATCTGATTAAATTAATCAAATGGTCTAGATTTGACTAAATACACACAAATGCACCAATGCTAAATACAGAGGCTTGGAATCCAAAAAAAGAATACTCCAAGTCCAAGTCCAACAATACTGTTATTTTTGTTAATCATGATTTTATTATCTTTTTAAATTGAAAATATATAACAATTTCACTTTAGTTTCAATTCAAGTGGGCTTGAAAGGTTATAAGATAGTAGAGAGCCACTTTCACTTTGCAAATGTAGCGTGTCAAAAAGTGATCTTGTAAAACAGAGACGATGATTTTGATTTTTCCCCATTTACAGACTTTGACCCATTGATCACGGGTATAGCGCAGCGAGAAGCAAGTCAAGGTCAATGTTGGCCTAGAATCATAGAAATGTTGCATTGCATGTGCATGATTTAATTGTGTAGAAAACATAAATGTTGGTTTAGGGGAGAACAGGTAAGGTGGACTTGTAAAACAAGGCATACAAGAAGACATTGAAGAGTTAGGTATGAATATTGATTCATTAGTAAATGCATTTCTCTTATTTTCCTTGTTTTGTTTTCTTTCTATTTCTTTGGGTTTTGTGCTTAGTCTGTCTACAAATCTAGGTTGACCAAGCAAAGGTAGAAAATCTAAAATCAAATTGAAATTGCGCAGCAATGTCGAACAATTGATAAAGAGTTAAGAGTTGATTGGAACATTTTAAGTCAAACAATATAGGGTAAAATATTTTCATATTGTATTTCTTTTTTCAAAAGGAGGTATTTATAATACAAGATTGTAAACCTTAGCAGAGTTATACAAGGAAACAAGATAAAATCTTAATTACACAATATCTGTACATAGGATAAGAAATAAAATCCTAATAAACCAGGAAATAAGTCTTCTAATTAAACTAGGATCTCCATAACACTTCTCCTTAAGTTGGAGCAAAGATGTCACGTATGCCCTACTTGTCAAGCGAGTTGAGAAAGATATTGGTAAAAACAGCTTTCGTAAAAACATCTACTAACTGATACTCATAAATTATGAACGGAAAAGAAATAATCTGTGCATCCAACTTCACTTTAATAAAATGTCGATTAGCCTCCACATGCTTTGTACGATTATGTTGCACAAGGTTATGAGCAATCACAATTGCGACTTTGTTATCACAATATAAATCCATGGGTTTCTGTGGCTCAAACCCAAGATAACTTGCACACAACTTGAGCCATCCCATGATCCTCGGCCTCTACTCTAGACCGAGACACTATATTTTGCTTTTTACTTCTCAAAGTAACAAGATTACCAGTAACAAGATTACCACCAACAAACATGAAATACCCAGACGTAGAACGCCTATCAGTGACTGAACCAGCCCAATTAGCATTAGTATACCATTTCACATCCCTATGACCATACTTGGAAAACATTAACCCCTTGCCATGAGTTAGTTTCAGATATCTTAAGATAAGCATAACAACGCCCATATGATCCTCACTTGGCGAATGCATAAACTGACTTACTACAGTAACTACATATGCAATGTCACGATGTGTATGAGCCAAATAAATCAATTTTCCCACGAGCCTTTTATATCTCTCCTTATCAGTAGGTATTTGGTCAGGATATAACCCAAACTTGTGATTTTATTAACTGGGGGTATCAATCAGTTTACAAACCAACATACCAGTTTCAGCAAGCAAATCCAAGATATACTTTCTTTGGGACATAAAGATACCATGTTTAGATCTCGCAACCTCTATCCCTATAAAATACTTCAATTCTCCTAATGATTTCATCTCAAATTCAGAAGCAAGATAATTATGAAGATTTTGCATTTCTGACTGATCATCTTCAGACACAATCATATCATCAACATAAATAATTAAAGTTGTTAATTTACCCCTATTACGCTTCAGAAACAAGGTGTGGTATGAGTTACTATGTACATAGCCAAATTTCTTCATAGATGCAATAAACCTCCCAAACTAGGCTCTTAGAGACTGCTTTAACCCATATAAGGATTTTCGCAGTTTACACAAAAACTCTCCTTGGAGTTCACATTAATACAAGAACAAAGATCCATGTAGATTTCTTCCTTGAGGTCAACATACAGAAACACATTCTTCACATCAAACTGTAACAAGGGCCAATCTAGATTAGCAGCAAAAGACAAAAGTACATGCACAGTATTGAGCTTTGCTACCAGGGCAAAGATCTCTAAATAATCCACTCCATTATAACCTTTTGCTACCAATTTAGCTTGGTAACAGTCAATGGAACCGTCAACCTTATGCTTCAAAGTAAACACCAATATGCACCCAACAACTTTCTTTCCTTTTGCAAAGAAACTATATCTCAAGTGGCATTTTTGTTCAAGGCTTTCATCTCAACATTCATTGCATCCACCTATTTGGAATCAGATAAAGCATCCTGCAACTTAGTTGACACACATATACTAGATAATTGACACAAATATGATGCATATGACTTAGATAAATGATGAGTTGACACATAATGGCTAAGGAGATATTTGGACTTAGCATGTATATGAGGAGAACATTGTGCTTTAGGTTTCGCATGAGTGGTAGGTAGGGGTAATTGATAAGTAGATAGATCATCAAAAATTACCTTGCTATTATCACGAATTGATTGGGACAAATGGAAGAGTAGAGGGGGGTATCGCATCAAACTCATCCGAAGAAGAATCACTGCCACCATTTTTGAAAACCAGACGACTAGTGGGTTTATGAAAAACAACAGGTCGTTTCTGGGGAGGAGACTGGTCGTTTCCTACCTGAGGAAAAAAAAATCTTCACTTTGAGTTCCTCCGCCAGAACTTTCCATTTCACTTCCCCTCTCCCCCTAAATTGGAGAGGCAAATGAGTGATACACATGATATCATATGTCTTTATGGAACGTCACATCCAAAGTAACATACACTTTCTAGGTAAGAGGATGGTAGCACTTATAACCATTCTAAGTAGTAGAATAGCCAATGAAGACACATCGTAGAGCACATAAATCAAGTTTACTCTTTTGATGAGAGTAGACATGAACATAGGCAACACACCCAAACACCTTCGGGGACAACTTAAGGACAGAAACAGGAGAAGCATGTTCACACAACACATCAAGCTGAGTCTTGAAATCAAGAACCTTGCTAGGAGTACAGACTGGTTAATAAAATAGGTCATGACCAAAACATCATGGCCCTAAAAGTGATGAGGAACAAACATATCCAACATAAGGGAGCGGGAAAATTCAAGTAACTGACGATTCTTGCGTCTAGACACTCCATTTTGCTGGGGTGTAAATGGAGTGGTAGTTCGGTGAATAATACCTTGATCATGGAGGAAACATGCCAAGTTATTATTCACATATTCTCACCCGTTATCAGTCCAAATACTTTGACTCAACTAAGAAACTGAGTAGACACCATGACACAAAATGTAGGAATAATGAAAGCAACTTCATGTCTTTGACACTACCCTTTTGAACTTTATTAGCGACACGATCATGAACTGTTGCAGCCGGTAATGTCAAGTAATACAACCTCCGTATCTGTTCACCATGCCTAATTGTCTCGTGAGTCCTGAGATCCTAAAAAGAACGATGGGTAGAATAGAATGTAACACCCCGACTCCAAATTTATTTCCTGTTTTAAATAATTTGAGTGAAATTATGAATTTACCCTTGGGATAGGGGTATTTGGTCATTTTCTTATTCGAAAGGAATTTGGAATTCCGGCTGTACCATTACGTAGGTCGTACTGAGATGAGTCCGTAGAGACGTAGTGGGCTCAAACCAGAGCTGTAACGAAGAAGTTACGAGCAAAACATCACCAGTGGCAAAATCGTAAATATTTCAAAATGGGTTTTTGATTAAAAAAAAAAAAAAAAAAGTTAGAAAACCCTTATTCTCTCTCTCTCTCTCTCTCTCTCTCTCTCTCTCTCCCGATCGTGCCTCCTCCTGTCAAAACAGCGACGGCTGTTTTTCCGCCGCCACCGCTTCCTCCGGCCACCATTCGAGGTGGCGCTGGTCCCAAAATGACTGGCTGGTCTTCCGCTTCCAACCCCAGCCAAGCCCCGCCTCCAGCAGCTGCGAGCTTCGCCGGAAATTGCAGAAAATCCGGCGGTTTTTCCCGAATTTTCAAACCGCTCGTTCTCTCTCATTTCTCCACCAAATTGGACGTGTAAGGTATGGATTTCTACTTATTTTTCATGATCTAGTTGATGGTTGGGTAGGATTGCATCGATTTTGAGCGTAGGATGTCTGATCTTCGAATTGGATTTCGGTTGGATTTCAGGATGAGATTCCGGCCACTTCCGGTCAGTTTTTGGGATATGCCCAAGAACAAAAGTGACTCCAAATAGGGTGTTACACCTAGGGTAGGAGTCTTGAGCCGTGATTTTGAGATTTTCCGGCGAAGCATAATCCCTTTGGACACCCACGCACTGCCAGCGCGTGTGGCGGCACATGGGCACTGTAGCTAAGGGGCATTTTTGTCCCAATGGGATCCTCAGGTTGTCACGAGCACGTAGGTGTGCTCGAATCCCAATTTGGATACCGTTAGAGTCCCGAACAGATATCGTATATTGCACGTTATCCGGGTTCGCTAGGTTTGGACCGTTGGATGGTCCTGAATTGATAATATGTTAATTTAGACATTCGTAGGATTATGTAGGATTCGACGGATCGTAAAACTGAGTCCCGAATACTCCGGAAATGCCAACCCTAGGCCTAGAGTTTTAGTAACCGTCCAATCGTGCGATCGTGAGCGATCTGACCGTCCGATCTGGACCAAACTTGCAGGACATGTGTCCTAGACCTTGTAGAAACTATAGGAACTTTCATATTGGAATTTGGAGGTCGTGGACCCCGTGGGCCCATTTGATCAAGGTTGGGTAGTTTGACCCTGGGTTGACCATGAGACTTCCTAGGTAGTGTTACCTTTCTAGGAAGATTAAAATTACTGTAGAGACAGGTCTTGATCGTTAGTCGAGTTATGTGGATATTTCAAGGTGTGAAAAGAGTTTAGATTGTCAGTTTGAAGTGCTATATGCACTACCCTATATACCTTCCCGGATTTCGATTACACTGTAAGTACCACTATGCGATTGTGAGGTCCCACGTGTCATAGGTTATTCGGCGTGTAGACAGGCCCCATACGCGGCTTTGGATGTTCCGGCGTATGGGGAGACACTGTGTTATTGTGTTGAGGTCGCACGTGTCGTAGGAGTAGTTGGCGTGTTGATAGGCCCCATATGCGGCGTTGGTATGGGGAGTTACTGTGATACTGGTGAGGTTGCACGTGTCGTAAGAGTAGCCGGTGTGTTGACAGACCCTATATGCGGCGTTGGTAGTAGTACCGGCATATGGGGAGTTACTGTGATACTTGTGAGGTCTCACGTGTCGTAGGAGTAGCCGACGTGTTGACAGACCCCATATGCGGCGTTGGTCGTCGTACCGGCATATGAGGGATATTGATATTGTGTTGAGGTCGCACGCGTCGTAGGAGTAGCCGGCGTGTTGACAGACCCCATATGCGACGTTGGTTGTCATACCGGCATATGGGGGATATTGATATTGTGTTGAGGTCGCACGTATCGTAGGAGTAGCTGGCGTGTTGACAGAGCTCATATGCGGCGTTGGTCGTCGTACCGGTATATGGGGGATATTGATATTGTGTTGAGGTCGCATGTGTCGTAGGAGTAGCCGGCGTGTTGACAGACCCCATATGTGGCGTTGGTCGTAGTACCGGCATATGAGGGGATTATGTGGTATGTTGATGAGGTCCCACGCGTCGTAGGATTATTCGGCCTGCGGACAGGCCCCATGCGTGACTTTGGATGTTTCGGCGTATGGGGAGATTTTGTGGGTATTGTTGAGTTGTGATTTATAGAAAAAGGGTTTTAGAGAAAGAAATGCGTGTGGCTTGATCCCTTAGTAGGGTACATAGGCAGCCTGGGATAGCGCTTAGGTGTAGCCGCGGACTAGATTTAGTTAGGTGCTTTGTTGAGTGGTGCTAACCTTGTCTTTGGTCCTGAAACTTGGATGAAACCGAGATGTGATTAGATAATTGTTCATACTCCCGTTTGACTACGGGAAAGTGGTATTAATGTGCTGCGGCTGAATTATGGGGAAGACCCGTTTGGGTTGTTGTATGATTAGGGTGAGGCCTTAAACTACTTGTGTTTGTGTTAGGAGGTTAAAACCTCAGATGTTGGATTTTTGGGAAAGTTAGATGTTGTAAACTTTGCTTTCGGCATTCATAAGTGTGCTTGAACTTATATTTGCCCTATTTAAGGTATTTTTGGCTTAAGAACTTTATTGGTAGTTTGGTTTCGGAATATTAGAAGGCCGGAGGCCATTTATGTGAATTGCTTGAAAATATATTGTGCGCGCTGCCTGTTGGTATATTAAACGTGTTTTATGCATGTTGAAATTTTTGGGAATTGTTCAAATTACAGGGGAGACTTTGCCAAAATTTCGGCAGAAAAGTCTCGTGCCCTTACTCTTTTAAGAGAAAGAGGATATAGTTTTCAGAAGTGAGTTCGACATCGGGGTGATGTCGGGAATTCCACAGGGTTCGTCTCGGGTTTCGGGAAATTCGGGGCGGGTCCTGTCACAGAATGTAGCAAATGCGTTAATTGTATCAAGTAAACGACCAACACATAACAAGTTGCAACGAATATTAGGAACCAAGAGTGCATGAGACAAAGATAAAGAAGGGTGAGGTTGATGGTACCCTCACGGTAATGGGGGAAGGTAAACCATTAGCACTAGTGATATAGGGATCACAAGGGTTATGAGACAACTCATCAAACATGTTAATATCACAAGTCATATGATCAGAAGCACTAGTGTCAATTATCCAATTATTAGAACCAATACCTGGCATGGTATCAGAAGCACACAAATTGGCAAATGGGGCATGAGAATTTGTCTATTCTTGGGTCATAATGCAAGCAGCCTTGGGGCCATACATACGAGTTTTGTAGTCAACAAACCAATTAGGGTAATCATGCTCCTTAAAACACTTCTCGAAGTAATGATCACCACCGCAATGATGGCACTTACGAGGTCCTTCAAGAGAACTAGGTTTGGCAGGAGCATAACCAGAAGAACGAGAACCATAAGGGGCGGAAGACTTCTAAGGAGACGGGCGACCAGTCATTTCCTGATGGGTGATAGATCAGTTACGTGTAGAATCCACCTTTAGGGCCACTGCACCTTCTCCGAGTATAGCATACTGGCGAGTGGCTTCCTCCATGACTATGGCGTAGGCTTCTAGAGAAGGCGGGATAGGACTGAGAGCAAGGATTCTGCTATAAACAAACTCTATCAAACGGTGAATTAAGCCCTCTAAGAAAATCGTAAACTCGATCAACTTCAATTTCTTTATCTGATGATGAGCCACATCAGCAGATCAACTAAAGTCCTTCAAATGCATACAATCAATCTCATGCCAGATGGCCAGGGCAGGCCCTGACTTTTGGGTGGCCCTAGGCGATGAACTAAATGAGGCCCCTTCTCTTAGTATACAACTGGAAAAAAACAACAAATAAAATGATTTTATGTAGAGGGTAGCGCGTGAATAAAAAAGGTAGCATGCATTACAATAGGACATATCTTTGTATACACACTTCATAACTCCTTCAAGGTGAGTACTTGATTGCTTAAGTATTCCTATTGTTATGCAAACCATACTTTATTCTCATATGGGATGAGACTAATAAAGGAAAATTATACATTGTGGAATGGGATAAAAGCAAGGGGCTGTAAAGCGAACATATAATGGTTGCTTGCTGGTGATGAGTTCCAAATTAAACTTTGTGACATGGACAATGACAATGTGAATCTGGTTTTTTTGTTTTTGTTTTTGGCTCATCTTTCCCTGCAGATAGCATTAATTCTGTGATGGATAACCATAGTTCCATAGTTCCATGCCATCCAACACTTATTGAGCTAGTGAGATTAGGTATGTCAAGCCCTCACAAAAAGAACATTCGAAAGAAGAGGTGGTCATGGGTGTTGTGCAGCTGATTTTCATATATGATCACCATAAGATCAGATCAGGGCACAACCACAACAAGTTTAGAAGGCCTCAATTTCTGCCATCACCGTAAGATTATGACCTCCATCACCTGTAACGCTTCTTTTATTTTTTAAAAATTATTTTTAGTTGTTGTTAATTAATGAAAATACCCTAAATTTAACGGAAATTTTAACGAAGTTATATGTAGGTGGTGGATTGCAACACTTTATAAAGTTTAGATGGGTAAAGATAAAAATTAAAAGTTTAGGTGGTAATGACGCACATGCTTAAAAGTTCAGGTAATATTTACAACTTTTGGGGATCAAGGGTCATTTTCTTGTCCCCATTGCTACTGAATATTGTGAAAGAGAAGTAGCACTACACCAATAGCTAATGGCTTACCCGCTACACATTTTGAGTTGAACCAATATTGACATTGTATTGTGCAATTGTCTTCTCTGTTACACAAATTTTCATATTTCTCATAAAACTAATGCTCTTCAATTTTTTCTTTTTAAATAATTGAATAAGTGATAACCATGAAGGGAATTTTCAGATTTGCGCAAAATGAGGTTAGGGTCGATGTCGTTGAATAATTGTGAAATGGGAAATTCGCATCATTAATAATATTTTATTGGGGAACATGAATCTGCGGAGTCTTTAGTCTGTAGTTAATTTATGACCAATTCGCTTTGAGTTTTGTGGAAAATTTTGCCTGCATGTGAAAGACAATGGGTCTACGGAAGACTTAACAAATGAATATGACCGACTGGTAAATATATTTTATTTTATTTTTGTACGTAAGAAAGTTGAAATTACAAACTTGGGGTGACCTTACACCAATAATAGATCAGGGCTAAAACAAGAGGCCAAATGCATGTGAAAATAACAATGTGCAAGTGTGAGGCGAAGACCTTAAACCAATACTTGCAGTCTAGAACACCTTTGGTGGCTGATGATCTCGCGGTCATTGGTCATGATAAACATAATACTCATATATATATAAAGAGAAGGGTGTTTTTTTGACACACTGTTAAGATACCGTGGGGTTCGAACTTGAGACCACTAGTCTGCAAGTCAAGACCACCGGGCTAGGCCTCATTGGCGAACATCATACTTATATTTCGTTTGGTAATTTTCCTTACATGATAGCAGTCTATATAGAGATAATAACTGGGCTGCTTGAACTAGTTTCTGACTCAATTTGGGAGGCCATTCTAATTGAGCTGCTTGAACTTGTATCATCGTTCCCTACAATTTGTGCTCTTCCAGAGGACATCTCAATTTCCAAGCATTCCTTCAAGTCCTTATAGATAAAAGTTATATCAGGCCTTTGGATTGCTTTTAAAGACACACATGCCATGGCAATTTGTAGAGCTTTCCAAGCAGAAGAGGTGTTGTAGGTCCCTTGTATTCTTGGATTCACGATACTTTCAGTTTCCAGTCTCAAAATTTGGACTCACCATCGACATATGTGAATAGGCTCAGCTTCCACATCTGTTATTATTGCTGCTCTACCAGTTATTAGCTCTAGCAACACAATCCCAAAGCTGTATATATCACTCCTTTTTTTCAGCTTTCCTGTGTAGTAATATCTGGCAGAATAGTGAAAACAATTAATTAGATATTCCTTGTTTTAGGGATAATTTGATCTAATAAAGCACTACCTACCTATAGGATTTAGGGTTTAGGGCTTATAGAAAATGACCAAACATATAACTCAATTCAAACAATTCACATATACGAAAAGTTTACAATTTGGATCTGATCATAAAACAAGATTCCAGAAAAATGTGGAAAATTTAGTGAGCAAATTAACACTTACTGAGGATCAAGGTACCCAAATGTTCCTTTAGGGTCAGTTGATACATGAGTGGCACTTTCAGTTGCAAAAACTTTAGAAAGACCGAAATCGGCTGTCATGGCGTGAAGATTTTCATTTAGCAAGATATTTGAAGTCTTTAGATCTCTATGTACTATTGATGGCTTGCAGCCATTGTGTAGATAATCCAGTCCTGCAAAAATTACTTAAGCCATGTTAACTAAATGAAGATCTTAACTCTACGATTTTCTTGCAACATACTATGTTTTTGGGTTTCAACCAAGGTCTTAAATATCGATAGTTTCGGAAATATCGGTGGTTCAAAAACATGGAAATATCGATGGAAATATCGATGGAAATATCGGGAAAATATCGATATCGATAAAAATTAGATAAAAACCATGGAAATTATGATAAATACATGGAAATTTTTAATGAAACTTTAGAAAAGTTTATTTAGTCAATCATCTATTATTTTGACACAAAAATTGGAAGGAATTGCATTGCATATTGGGTTTGTGTGATTTAAGTTGATTATATTGCGACCTGACAAACTCTGTGACTTAGAAAATCTGAAGTAATTATTGAAAAAGAATTAAACACCCCTTAGTAATTTATTTATCATTTTTTAGTACAATATTTTACACTTTATAAATTGCATGATAAGGTACATGAGTAACCTTATTTCACGTTATTCACTGGACATGGTGACAGGACCATCCCCGAATTTCCCAGAACCCGAGACGAACTCTGCGGAGACCCCGGCATCACCCCCACGCCGGGTTCACTCCTTAAATCTATGTCCTCGTTTACCAGAGAGGATTAAGGGCATGAGACTTCCTGCCGAAATTTCGGCAGAGTCTCCCCTGTAAATTGAACATTTCCCTAAAATTTCCACATGCATAAAACACATTTCATAACCCAACCGGCAGCACGCACAATATAATCTCATGCAATTTACACAAAGGGCCTCCGGCCTTCTAATGATTCTAGCAGAATTGCCCACAATGTTTTAAAAATAACTTAATGCCTCAAACATGCATATAATAAATACATGTATTTATCCTAAACATGTATTTATAAAAAAACTCAAGCACTATTTAAACATAGAAACACACCCAAAATCAACTTTTTGGGTGTGTTTATAAATGGGTTTTGAGTGTGTGTAATGATAGGTTTTGGGTGTGTTTATATGTTTAAATAGTGCTTGGATTTTTTTATAATTTCAGACCCCATTTTGGGTGTTTTAGTGAAACTCCCCATAATAAATTCAAATTTATGCACACCTTCACTCACTTAGTCCACAAGACAAGCCTCAATTCAACCAAGTTTCAGGACTAACAACGAGGTCCGAACCAATCTCAGTAAGACCACCTAAGTGGGGTCTAATCTGTAGCTGCACATAGTAACTTCAGGCTGCCTGCGTACCCTACTAAGGGATCACGCCACACGTAGCTCTTTCGTATCTATCATGGCTCCTAATATCAAATAAACCATTACGGCCATACAAATTCATACATTCTAGGATTTATCCATCACAACTCACCAAACACAATCACAATATCACCCCTCATACGACGGGACGCACCCGGCCTCGTTTGGGGCCTGTCAACACGCCAGCTAATCCAAAGACGCGTGCGACCTCAACACTGGGCCTGGCTACATTCTC
>NC_024129.1:16010111-16025212 GCF_000346735.1 Prunus mume | reverse complement strand
GTTTGATGCATTAAGTTATTTTATTTTAAAAAACATTGTGGGCAGTTCTGCTAGAATCATTTGAAGGCCAGAGGCCATTTATGTAAATTGCATGAGATTATATTGTGCGTGCTGCCGGTTGGGTTATAAAATGTCTTTTATGCAGGTGGAAATTTTGGGGAAATGTTCAATTTACAGGGGAGACTCTGCCGAAATTTCGGCAGAAAGTCTCGTGCCCTTAATCCTCTCTGGTAAATGAGGACATAGTTTTAAGGAGTGAACCCGGCGTGGGTGTGATGCCGGGGTCTCCGCAGGGTTCGCCTCAAGTTCCGGAAAATTCGAGGCGGGTCCTGTCATATAGGGTGGCAGAGATTTGAATATTTGATATGTTGTGAATATGTGTTTTCCTCAAGTTCATAGGTCTATGACTAGTTGTTGACTAGTGATATTGTCAGGGACGGACTCATAGTGGGGTCAATGGGGTCAAATGACCCTATAGACTCCAAGAAAGTAAGGTAGTAGGTCCCTTTGAATTGGTATGTGACCCCATGAAAGGCTGAAGAAGGAGTTACAGAGGTACTAAGGAAGAAGAAGATGAACATAAATCTGTTTTTTTTTTTCAAAAGAAGCTGGCCAAAACGGCGTCATTTTGGCCGAGCTTCTAATTTTTTTAAAAAAAACGGGCTGGCCAAAACGGCATCGTTTTGGACCAGCCAGCGCCTTTTTTTTAAAAACCCGGTTACCAAAACGGCGTCGTTTTGGTAGCGAAAATTTTTTTTTTTAAAATTGCGCTGGCCAAAACGGCGTCGTTTTGGGCCAGCAGCACAACACCGAATTTTTTTTAAAAGACCTGGCCAAAACAACGTCGTTTTGGTCCAAGTCTTTAAAAAAAAAAAAAAAAAAGAGGTCATATTGTATATGCACAGACCCTCCATCTCTCCTGAATTTTCAACTCCAAAACCCCCATTTTCTAAACCCTCAAACCTAAATCCCCAATCTCCACCCCCCACAAACCTTTAACCCTCTCCCCCACCAAGCCTTTAAGCCCCAACTCCTCCATTGCCGCCGCTTCTAGCAGCGCCGCCACTTCCAAAAGCTTTGCTTTGCTTCCACCACCTCACAATTCAAGGTAAATTCTAACTCTAAACCTAAATAACTTGAATTGAAATTGAATGTATGATTATATTATATTGTTTTGATATATTGGATGTCTTATTTATGAATTTGTTGTGGTTAATTAGTATAAATTTGGTGTTCTCTTTAATTGAATTGAAATTGAATGTATGATTATATTATATTGTTTTGATATATTGGATGTTTTATTTATGAATTTGTTGTGGTTAATTGGTATAAATTTGGTGTTCTCTTTAATTGAATTGAAATTGAATGTATGATTATATTATATTGTTTTGATATATTGGATGTTTTATTTATGAATTTGTTGTGGTTAATTGGTATAAATTTGGTGTTCTCTTTAATTGAATTGAAATTGAATGTATGATTATATTATATTGTTTTGATATATTGGATGTTTTCAGGAATTAATCGACGCTTCATTCCCCAATGGTTTGATGAATTTGATTGGTTGGAGTATAGTGTATCTAAAGATGCTGCATTTTGTCTTTATTGCTATCTCCTTAAATCCAATTTTGAGCAAGTGGGTAATGAAGCCTTCACTGGAGCAGGGTTTAAGAATTGGAAGAAAGGGAGAGAAAGAATGAAGGTGCATGTTGGACTGATTGGTAGTGTTCATAATAAAGCTAGAGAAGCTGCTACAAATTTGATGAATCAAAGTACACATATTGAAACGGCTGTGAGCAAACACTCCGAACAAGCTCATGTGGCATATCGAAGATGCTTAATTGCTTCAATCAAGTGCACTAAGTTTCTATTGAGACAATGTCTTTCTTTCTGTGGAAATGATGAAAGTGCCACTTCAAGCAATAGAGGAAATTAATTGGAGCTATTGCAATTCCTTGCAGACAATGATGAGAAAGTTAAAGAAGTTGTGTTGGAAAATGCTCCGGGGAATTTCAAGTTAGTAGCTCCAAAGATTCAAAAAGATATTGTCAATGCATGTGCCGGGGAAACACTTGATGTTATAATGAGTGGTTTAAAAGATAGATTATTTTCTATATTGGTGGATGAAGCACGTGATATTTCTGTGAAGGAGCAAATGGCTATGGTTTTGCCTTATGTGGATAACAAAGGGCATGTAATTGAAAGGTTTAAGCTTTTCTAAGTTTCGAGGACAAGATTATGATGGACTAGCCATATGAGAGGTGAGTTGAATGGCCTCAAAACAAAGATTTTGAGAGAACAACCTTGTGCATACTATGTTCATTGCTTTGCTCATCAACTTCAACTAGCACTTGTTGCCGTAGCAAAGAAGAATATTGATATTGCCTCTTTCTTCACAACCACTAATAGTGTGGTTAACCATGTTGGAGCGTCTTGTAAGCGGCGTGATGCACTTAGAGCACAACTTCAAGAAGAGCTTGTGATAGCTTTTGAAAATGATTGTCTTATAACGGGGCGAGGTTTGCATCAAGAAACAAGTCTCAAACGTGCCGGTGACACACGATGGAGCTCACATTACGGTACCATTATTAGCATCATTTCTATGTTTTCATCTGTGATTCATGTGCTTCAAATGATTATTGATGATAATCCCAATGATAGTGCCGGTGAAGCAAATAAGATTCAAAGGGAAATGCTTACTTTTCAGTTTGTGTTTCACCTATTCTTAATGAAAGCTATATTGGGACTCACAAATGATGTGTCACAAGCATTGCAAAAGAAAGATCAAGAAATTGTGAATGCAATGGCTTTGGTGAAATCATGCAAGGAAAAGCTACATTGGATGAGGAATAATGGGTTTGATGCATTAGTTGAAGAGGTGTCTTCATTTTGTAACAAACATCATATTGATGTTCCTAACATGGATGAGGCCTTCGTACTTTCAGGGAGGTCAAGGCGTAATGCTCCAATAAAAACAAATCGTCATCATTGTCGTGTGGAGCTCTTTATTTATGTCATTGATGAGCAACTTACGGAGTTAGATGATCGTTTTAATAAGGTAAATACTGAGTTGCTTATTTGTTTGGCATGTTTGAGTTCGAATGATTCATTTGTAGCTTTTGATAAACAAAAGCTACTTCGTCTTGCTCAATTTTATCCTCAAGACTTTTCGGATGGGGATCTTTTAGCACTTAAAGATCAACTTGAACTTTATATTCATTATATGCGTTCAAGTAGTGATTTCTTTAACTTGCAAGGGATTGGTGATCTTGCAAAAAAAATGGTGGAGACAAGGATGCATCGAGCATTCAATTATGTGTATTTGCTTATTACATTGGCTCTAGTTTTACCGGTTGCTACTGCTTCAGTTGAGAGGGCATTTTCCGTCATGAATATTATCAAAGGTCCACTTCGGAACAAAATGGGAGATCAATGGTTGAGTGATAGCTTACTTGTTTATGTTGAGAAGGATGTTTTTGATTGTATTGAAAATGAAGCTATAATGCTTCGTTTTCAAAATATGAAACCTATTCGTGGCCAATTGTAATTTTTAATGTTGTTTTTTACATGAATTATGAATGAATGTATTGTAGTTTCATTTTCAATGTTATATTAATCTTTATAAAAAAAAAATTGAACTTTTACACTATGACCCTACGACATAAAAGTCCTAGGTCCGTCCCTGCATATTGTCTCTAGGTTTATTTGATCATTTTTTAAAAAAAAAAATTTTTACTATGGTGGAGAAATATTTGATTTACCATATATACCAGAAGTAAAATGTTTGATTTACCCCTAACATTGACGAAAGTAAACAGAATTGGCGGAAAAATGAAATTGCCACGCAAACGGACATATAAGGATTACATAAACCACAAAAAATAAAATAGAGCGTCAAAATAAAATTCGAGTATAAAACAAGGACCATTGTTGTTAAAACCCCATAAAAAAATAATGTACAAAATCAAAGTTCAATCTAACATCCAACTTGAATGAAAAAACAAAATATTCTAGGTTCTTTAATTATAAAATTTTAACATTATTTTCTTACTAAAGATTGGAGATGCATGGCTTGGAGTAAAAGTATTTTGTTGTGGCTGCCAGGAAAAAATAAAAAAAAGGAATACGGCTCAATTAAGCAATGCATGTCAACTATTCAATATATATATTGATCTTCATAAAAATATATTATGATCAAACAATATAATATTAGTCAATGATGTCATATGCAATGTTCGTCAGCATTTTTTTGTTGTTGAAGAGAAACGATGTATTGATAACAAATAGAATTACAATGAGTCTTTGATCACAACATCCTCAATAATTCTGGGAGGAGTCCCAAACCAAGAAATAATCTCACATTATATACCTCAATTGACAACCCACAATCCACTATTTGCATACCATATTTTGGGTTTGTGAAGAGAAGATGAGAGTGTAGTAGGTTTCTTAGATTGAAAGAGAAGAATAATACGGCAATAGGTTGTAGAAGAGTTTGTGTTTTTCTTGTTAGGTTATGTTTAGATAAGGCTTTTAGCTTCCCTTGACAACTTTGTAATTGTACATATAATTCATCAAGCTCAAGGTTAATTAGACTAGGTTAGTCTAGTTAGATGATTATTGTGGCTGAGATCAACAGTGGCACGATGTAATCAAAATCTTCAAGGGTAAATCATGGATTGCATATATATTAGGACATATCAAGTCAACGTGATGACTAGTCATTTGGTACTACCAGCTCGTTGACAACTCATTTAAAATCTCACGTGAGACTCACACTTGGCGAGTTGTATTTTTTGTCCTAATGATTTTTTGTCTCGTTATAGCTTCAATTATTAGCTGCCATGTGGATTGTTTTCCGACCTAGCTTTTTTGGTATAAAGGGAGTCTTGGTTCTTGTAGCCGTCACTCTTGAGAGGGAGAGTTTCTTGAGAGTTTTGTTTTTGGTATGCATCTTCTTCTTTGATGAAAGTATCCATTTTTCATTATGAGGTTTTAAAATCTGCTTTGATCTTTGAAATCCACTTCACCCATTGAGAATTTTTTAGAGTAAAACTTTTACTTTGCATTCTCTACTTGGTTTGAAAATTGTTTTACTTTGCATTCTCTACTTGGTGAGATTTGGATTTTCATTACCTCCCTTTACTTAAGTACCAATTTCATTTTTAAAACTTAATATAAAGAGTGGTGGGGTGTATATATAGATGTACTAGGGGTAAGTATTAAGTTGGATGACTTTTTTTGTCTTTTTACACAATAATAAAACTTAAGAGCTTAATGATTTAAGTATTTGGGTAAATAGAGAAAAATGTGGGGTTTAAATAGAAAAACTCTATATTCTAGAGCATGAGAGACAATAAATACTCACATTCATACATTCTTTTTGGTTATCAACTAGTTCTTAGTCCTGTAGTATCCCTTATTTTATTCATTGAAAAATGCTTTAAATTCAAAGACTGATAGAAAAAGAATAATGCATTATTTTTTGTTTTATTTAAATAAAGACAGTCGATTATTTGATAAACCCAATATAGTTTACTTTTAATATTCAACTGATGTACAATCCCATTAATAATATCAAAAACATAACATAACACACAATCAGTGGCAAACCAATCACTCACAACTCATAATCTTCATGGTTCACCTGATACGTTGCGTTCGGTGCTCTGCCAGTGCCAACATCACGGCCAGTCCCATTTCTCTATTTCTCTTACAGTTTTGGCTTCCTTTTGCCTATTGTCCTTTCAAACTACTTGTTTCATTTATTTATTTATTTATTTATATACTTGATTGAACATCTTGGGAATAACTAGCAGCATCAGATTAAGGGCGAAACCAAGTAGAAAGAGGAGTTGCTTGAATGTCCACGACATGTTCACTAATATACAAAGTTACTTGGTCGTCTTGTAGACAATTGTGATGATTGATGACCAATTTACGTATCATATTATAGGGTGATGATTGATGTCAAATTTACGTAGACAACTGTGTGGAAATTTGCGTTTGATTAGAGAAGACTTGTTAAACGGAAAGAATTAGATATTAGTAATGGATATGGTGCAGGCCTCTAATCAACATTAACCTGCCCAGTAATCCATGTGTATGGGGTCCAAGCTTTATACTGCTTAAATATTGAGCATCGACTTTGACTCGGTCGTCGTGCACGTACCTGTCAATGTGAATCTGGCTTGCCTTGTGGAAAATTTGGGCTTGATATGGAATTGATAATTAGACATTAATAATTTATTATTGACTAGTAAATAAAGGTATTTTTCTTTTTATTTTTACCAAAAGAAAATGAGTGGTTTGAAATGCCTCTAGACATTATTCATAAGGTCTTGACTGAGGATAGTTGCAATTGGAATCACATATTAAGTTCCCTACTTCTTTCTAATTTTTAATAAAGTTTCCCTCTTACCATTGAGCTTTACCCCAAAAAAAAAAAAAAAAAAAAAAAAAAAAAAAGAGGAAGAAGAAAAAAATTAAAACAAGAGAATGTAAACGTAACAATACGCAAGAAAATTGAAAACTCTGGAGACGGGGCCTAATATTTATGGTAATATGACCTTAGGTTAATACAAGAACAGAGCTCAAACAAGAGTCCTAATTCATGGACTTGAACAACATCCAAGAAATATGGAAGATAAGCCAAACTTCTGTGATGTGAAGAACTTCTATCAATACTAGAAGTCTAGAACAGAGCCAAAACAGGAGCCCAAATTCATGCTTCTTTTCATGATTAGCTACAAAGGCACAATGGAACTCAAGCAGAAGCGTTATGTACTGGTACCAGTACTACCTCACTGAGGGAGTAAGCCTAACAATCGAATTGTCAGCCATTAATGCATTGGAATTATTGAATCCAGTTACACGGCTACGATTTGTTTGAGCACATTCTGTTGCCAAACACTCCTTCAAATCCACCACTACTTGGCTCATGCTTGGCCTCTTGATGGCATTTATGGATACACATGCCATTGCTATTTCCACAGCTTTCCAGACGGAGTTGGTATTGAAATTTCCCTCTAACCTAGGATCGACGATGCTGTTAATGTCTCCATTTGCAAGCATGAGACCAACCCATTGACTTATGTGAATTCTCTCATGCGTCCTCGTTAAAACCGGTCTGCTTGTGATAATCTCCAACAGCACAACCCCAAAGCTATAAACATCACTTTTCTCATTTAACCTGCTTGATAGGTAGAACCTGCAAGCCAAACCATACATGGAACTCATCAGATCACATTTTCTGATGCAAAGGACTTTGCTAAAATGTCCACTTATTTTTTCTTTCATAATTCTTCTTGCTGTTTTAGTTAATTTGTGTTTGCTTCCTAGACTTGTTGTGAATTTAAGTACTAGTAAAGATGATAATGGGGGAATTAAAAGTGTGAAATACTTACTCAGGATCAAGGTAGCCAGGCGTGCCAGCAAGATGGCTGGATGCATGAGTTCCATCATGAGTAGGGAAATTTCTGGATAGGCCAAAATCAGATATTTTGGCTTGGAAACTTTCATTCAGCAAGATGTTTGTTGATTTCACATCCCTGTGCATTATCGGTGGCTTACAACCACAATGCAGATACTCCAACCCTGCATTTTAAAATTTTTACATCGCTTACACAAAAGTTCAAATAAATAAAAGAGATTCTTGCTATAAAAAAAAAAAGGATCGATCATGAAAATCATTTTAGTTGCAGACCTTGTGCAGCATCTGTTGCTATTCGAAGTCTATCTTCCCAAGTCAAGATACTTGATCTGCTATCTGCATCCATAAGAAGAACAGAAGAGCGTAAGCCTTGTTTCTTTCTGTCTTACCTTACAAAGGAGCCCCAATCATATGGTGGTGTAAGAATTAAGTTACAGAGTTCCCAAATATTTGGAAGTACTACTTGCAGCCAAACCTGAAAGATGGTTCAATAAGTTCCCATTGGCCATATACTCGTAGACAAGCCCTACTTGGGTTTCGTCGTTGCAATATCCAACAAGGCTTGTCAAGTTTTTATGATGAACTCTCATAAGAAGATTAACCTGCAGTTTAAGAGGCCACAAATAAAACACGTCAATTCATTACATAAAATTGAGCTCAAGACATTGTGTTAGTTTATTTGATTTGACAAACATTACCTCTGCATGAAATTGTTGGAACCCTTGAACAGATGATGCTGAAAGCATCTTTATAGCTACTTGAGTATGGTCCATGTAGCCATGATACACGGTTCCAAATCCACCTCTACCAAGGACCCTCTCAAAGTTGTTGGTCATCTTTAGTATCTCAGAATATGTGAACTGTCGCTTTGTTGATTCTAATGACCCGTATTGAGGGATGGATTTTGCATCTATGACATCTCCTAAGAACATTACAAGCTTAATGAGCATGTATCTTATACAACCAAACCTTCAGTCTTCATCATTTATCGCCCAAAGAAATTACTTTAACAAATATTGGAAGTCTTACCATGTTGTCTTTTCCTTTTGAAGCCCCACCAGAAGATAGCTGCTACAACTAATAAGAGGATGAAAATTCCAGCGATTGACACTACTATGGGAATAACGAAACCGTGCTTCTTCTTCAATGTGCAAGAAACAGGTTGAGATAGATGTGCATTATCACACAAACTGAGATCAAATGGTTGATGGAAAATGCAGTTAGATTTTGATAAATTATAATCACCGATTTTAATATCCTCTGTAATCAGATTCTAAGGATTACCTGATAATTAAATATTTTGGAATCTGAGAATATTTGAAAATTAGAATAGAACAGAAAACCCTCAATTTTAGGGAGAGCCAAACACAGAATCTGAAGGCCATGATTTTCTATGAAAGGCTTACCTTAGTGATAGAGAACCACTATTCTTTCTTTCATTCAGTCCTACCGGAACCGAGCCTGTGAACTTGTTTTTCTCCAAGTTTCTGCAAAGATCAAATCTATCACGGTGCTTTCTAACAAATTATGCATTTACGGTACTTCAGACATATAACCAAATAACTTACAGGACAGTCAAATTTGGGAGTTTAGACAAAAAGTCTGGGATTGGTCCTGTTAAGTTGTTGTTTGATAAATCCCTGAAATCATGAGCAGCTCAACTCATTCAAATTAAAACAAATACTCATTTATTACATTGGTAAGGTAAATACATTGTCTACCTTCTCATTAATGACATTGATAATTACTCATTTAGCAAATGCAGCAAGACATACTTACAAAGACTGTATCATTATGAGATTGGATATAGAAGCAGCTATCTCCCCTGTTAAGCCATTCGAGGACAAGTTCCTGATTGTATTTTTTGTAGATTCAATAATTAAGACATGATGAGGTATAATTAACTCAAATATCAGGAGAAGTTTGTTTGAGGTCATATATATATACTTACAAGGATATGATTCTTGGTGACTCAAAGTCTTGATAGTTACACTTTACACCTTCCCAAACGAAATTTTGAGGGGCACATGGATCTCCTTGCCAATTCCTTTTAATTTTATAAGTTGACTTGATGTATGCGATTGCATCAACTAATAATATTTTCACATTCAAACAGAAATTTCATCAGAACAATTCATATATATACCTGCGTATTGGTAAGGTACTAAATGATGAATCGACACGTGTAAGAAAGAACTAATTAGTGGTTACCATCTTCTTGGTTTGTTTCTGCTTCTATAAAATTTTTGACCATATAAATCTCGAAAGCATTGAGGATGGGTGGAAGGGTAGAGTTCTCAGCCCTGGTGATTGAAATATTAGCATATTGTGCATAAGAACTCCAGGCCCCAGTGCTGTGAATGGTATTGGACAAGTACTGAGGAGGAGCAAATGGCCCAAAAGTGCGGCGTCCGTTCCTAAAAATGTATTGGAATCTAGATTGGTTGACCCTTTCAACTTCTGCAAAGTGCAGGTAACTATAATATTCTGCATTTATGTCCGGCAATACGAAAATAATACTCAAGGAATCACTTGGATCTTTTGGCGTCGAAGCAGTACTCATAACTACAGATGGTGGTTGGAAAGGGTCGTCAGATTCAGTTTCGATGGTGGATGAGGTACTTACTTGTGTCCATTCATAAAGCTCATTATAGGAACTCCAGAAGCGATCATGAATATCGAATGGATACCTAGTTAAATCAATTAATACAACCAATGTTCCATCAGAAATATAATCAAAATTAAATGTTTCAAGGATTGCAAACACACATATTTGTATGTGTGTGTGTGTGTGTGATTTTCAATTCGTTGAGGGATCCTAAAATAAGTTTATTTGAAGTAGGACCCTAAAGTGTGTCCCTCAAATAAAAGTAGGAACCCTCAATAGAAGGGGACTATATATATATATATGGTTTGGAGATGACTCACCGGTATCCTCTCCTATCAGGTCTTTGGCCCATGTCACACCGGGTGACAAGTGCCAATGACCCCGTTGTTGTTTGATAAGACGCATTAGGTAAAGGCCTGAGTTCTAGATAAGATATAAACGGAACCCCAGAGCCTGTGTTCACCAAACAAACATGTATATAGTTTCGGAGTGCGACATGTATGAGCTCTCTGTGAGTGTTTACATCGGAGGCGTATTCGAACCTAACTGTATCCCATAAATTAGGTCCAAGGTGTAGATCAAATTCTGGTATCTTATTTTGGCCATCATAATTCCCGTATGTAAAACCAGCTCGCATAAAATATTTGTTGCCTGGTGTAACATTTATTTTGTAACAATTCCTGGCTCCTTCGGGGAAGCTCCTAACAGACCAGGATGGCTGTGTATAGTTATCTCTGTAATCAGGCGATATGGATTTACTTTCGCCGGTGTCTATGAAGGTTGCGTCTGAAATATAGTTAATGCCTGTTACCTTTTCAGAATAACTTGAATCTGTTTGGAGGCCGCAATCTATGCTAATGAATCCTGAGATATATACACACATATACATATGCAAGAAAGAGAGGATTTAGCTTAGCTATACATTATGTTACCAAAAGTAGCAATTTGTTTTCTTGCTGCTGATATTCTTATACCTGATTGACGATCTTGGGAATGAACTAGCAGCATCAGATTAAGAGCGAAACCACCAAGCAGTGCAAAGTGGAGTTGCGTGAATGACCACAACATGACTACAAGGGAAGCCAAAGACACAAGTAAGATATTTGTGTTCGATGGATATCATTTTATATATATGTATATATATAAGTAACTTAAGTCTACGTCAATCCTATGCTTTTGTCTCAGTGTTCAATGGATTAGATTGAAGAAGCAGCGGGGCTCAACTCATCCAATTAATGAGGTAGCGTTTGGTGGTTGCGTTCGGTCACCGCTGCAGCAGGGACAAGCCAGCTTTTAAAAGCTGCTTTTAAAAAAAATTTAACCGGTGGTTTTAATGAATTTTTGACATACCCATAATGCCCTAACTTATTTTTCGAATGGACAGTCCTTGTCCCTCCAATTACACCACTCCCATGAAAACAAGGCAACTTCATATTGTTTAGAGATATAATGAGAATCCATATACTTGCACAAGTGCCAAAAAAAAATTGCTAATCACTTTTGATATGACTACGCCAAGTCCAAAAATACTATCTATATTTGTTAATTATGAATTTTATTTTCTTTTTAAAGTGAAAATATAACAATTTCATTTTTCTAAACCGAGTCAAAAAGCGATTTTCTAAAACAGAGAGGATGGTTTTGATTTTCCCCCATTGACCACTGCTACAGAGAGGATGGTTTTGATTTTTGACGTTAGAGATGACCACTTTGCTAAGACATTAATTGTGTGGAAATTTCGGATTGATTTGGGAGTCCGTGTGAGGGTCTAGGAAAGACTTGTAAAATATTAACTCATTCAACACTTCTACGGAAGCTACAGCCAAGTCAAGTCATTGTTGGTCCACAATTACGTACAAAAAGATGCATAGGAGAGCAGGTAATAAGGTGGGAGAAAAACTTAGTTGCAACGGGAATTTTGTTTTGTTATTCCGGTTAAGAACAATATTGTTCTAGGAATCTTTATACTCAAAGTCCATTTTTTTAAGTTCTATTAGTTTAGTTAATTTGAACACTTGATTGTAAATTGTAATTTCCTTTGGTTATTATTATAGTAGAATTAATTTTCTCCCACCAGCGTGGAAGCTACTGCCAAGTCAGGGTTCACTAATATACAAAGTTACATCGCATGCATGACTTGGTCGTCTTGTAGGCCTCTTGCGCGTAACCGTCCGTGTCAGAAACATCATTGTATCATATTATAGGGTGATGATTGATGATCAATTTACGTAGACAATTGTGTGGAATTTGCGTTTGATTAGAGAAGACTTGTTAAACGGAAAGAATTAGATATTAATAATGGATATGGTGCAGGCGTCTAATCAACATTAACCTGCCCAGTAACCCATGTATATTTATACTGCTTAAATATTGACCATTGACTTTGACTCGGTCGTCGTGGACGTACCTGTCAATGTGAATCTGTGGCTTGCCTTGTGGAAAATTTGGGCTAGATATGGAATTGATAATTAGACATTAATAATTTATTATTGACTAGTAAATAAAAGTATTTTTCCTTTTCTTTTTACCAAAAGAAAATGTGTTATTATAAATATTATTTAAAATTTTGTTTTTGGCTAGGAGGGGAGGGAGAGTCATAAGAGTCACGCCATGGTCAATGATAACCATTTACCCCACAGTGAACCAAAAAACGCTGTGACGGGGGATAACCAGGGGTGTTTTGTTGCCGGGTTGGCCAAACAGGTGACCGAAGTTTCATCAGCAGAGCATGAGGAGGCTGTAGTTGCAACGGAGGCTGCTGTGATGTTTGCTGAGATGTTATCCTTGCAATGGGTGATTTTTGAAGGAGACTATTAATATAGTGCTGAATTTTAAGCGATACTTTCAGCTGGGTTAAATTTTAATGCACTCGTTGTGAGGCACACAGGACTGTCAGATGTGCTCTATTATGTACTCATGTTAATGAGTGGTTTGAAATGCCTCTAGACATTATTCATAAAGTCCTCGTTTACCATAGAGGATTAAGGGCATGAGACTTTCTGCCGAAATTTCGGCAGAGTCTCCCCTGTAACTTGAACATTTTCCCAAAATTTCCACCTGCACAAAATGCATTTTATAACCCAACCGGCAGCACGCACAATAAAATCTCATGCAATTTACATAAAGGGCCTCCGGCCTTCAAATAATTCTAGCAGAATTGCCCACAATGTTTTTAAAATACCTTAATGCGTCAAACATGCATATAATAAATTCAAAATCTATTTATGCACACCTTCACTCACTCAATCTACAGGACCAAACTCAATTCAACCAAGTTTCAGGACCAACAACAGGGTCCGAACCAATCTCAATAAGACCACCTAAGTGGGGTCTAATCTGTGGCTGCACCTAGTAACTTCAGGCT
Organism: Prunus mume; assembly: GCF_000346735.1. The sequence continues at coordinate 16,011,808 of NC_024129.1, read as the reverse complement.
GCCTACGTACCCTACTAAGGGATCAAGCCACAAGTAGCTCTTTCGTATCTATCCTGGTTCCTAATATCAAATAAACCATTACAGCCATACAAATTCATAAATTCTAAGATCTATCCATCACAACTCACCAAACACAATCACAACATAATCCCCCCATACGACGGGACGCACCCGGCCTCGTATGGGGTCTGTCAACACGCCGGCTAATCCAAAGACGCGTGCGACCTCACACTGGGCCTGGCTACATTCTCACCAGCCCTCATACAATCATATCTCCCCTCATACGTCGGGACGCACCTGGCCACGTATGGGGTCTGTCAACACGCCGGCTAATCCAAAGACGCGTGCGACCTCACACTGGGCCTGGCTACATTCTCACCAGCCCTCATACAATCATATCTCCCCTCATACGTCGGGACGCACCTGGCCACGTATGGGGTCTGTCAACACGCCGGCTAATCCAAAGACGCGTGCGACCTCACACTGGGCCTGGCTACATTCTCACCAGCCCTCATACAATCATATCTCCCCTCATACGTCGGGACGCACCTGGCCACGTATGGGGTCTGTCAACACGCCGGCTAATCCAAAGACGCGTGCGACCTCACACTGGGCCTGGCTACATTCTCACCAGCCCTCATACAATCATATCTCCCCTCATACGTCGGGACGCACCTGGCCACGTATGGGGTCTGTCAACACGCCGGCTAATCCAAAGACGCGTGCGACCTCACACTGGGCCTGGCTACATTCTCACCAGCCCTCATACAATCATATCTCCCCTCATACGTCGGGACGCACCTGGCCACGTATGGGGTCTGTCAACACGCCGGCTAATCCAAAGACGCGTGCGACCTCACACTGGGCCTGGCTACATTCTCACCAGCCCTCATACAATCATATCTCCCCTCATACGTCGGGACGCACCTGGCCACGTATGGGGTCTGTCAACACGGTGACTAATCCAAAGACGCGTACGACCTTACACTGGGCCTGGCTACATTCTCACCAGCCCTCATACAATCATATCTCCCCTCATACGTCGGGACGCACCCGGCCACGTATGGGGTCTGTCAACACGCCGGCTAATCCAAAGACGCGTGCGACCTCACACTGGGCCTGGCTACATTCTCACCAGCCCTCACACAATCATATTTCCCCTCATACGTCAAGACGCACCCGGCCACGTATGGGGTCTGTCAACACGCCGACTAATCCAAAGACGCGTGCGACCTCACACTGGGCCTGGCTACATTCTCGCCAGCCACACGGGTTTAAAGGCCTCAACATGATCACGATATGGGGGGTACGTGGGGTAGTGCGTATAGCACTGTAAACTAACATTCGATTGCTTTATTTACTTTTATACATCCACACAATTTAATATATAATGTATAATTTCTACTCCCATACAAACCTCAACCCTGGTATAGCATCTGATAATTTCACAATTTAAATCATATAATAATATTCTAAATTCGCATATAAACCATTTAACTCAACAACGCTCAAGACCTGTCACTAAGGTCATTCTAACCCTCCTGGGATGATAGAACTACAACAAAAGTCTAGCAGTCAACCCAGGGTCAAACTACCCAAACTTGGTCACACAGGCCCGCGGGGCCCACGACCTCCAAATTCCGATCTGAAAGTTCCTATAGGTTCTACAGGCTCTAGGACACATGTCCTGCAAGTTT
>NC_024129.1:15989466-16005917 GCF_000346735.1 Prunus mume | reverse complement strand
CTAGATTGACAAACAAATAATAAAAAAATTCTTTACTTTTTAAAAATTAAAAAGAAAAAGTATATCTCCTTTCCTCCTACCTAGCGCCGCCATCAGCAACCCACCCCGATCCAAACCCCACCCCACTATAGCAACCATACAGCCTGGGGGGTCTTTTCCGTGACTTTGACTATGTACTTGTAAATGTCCCCAAAGGTGGGAATATGAACTTGAAAATGACCCTATAGTTTGGGGGGGTCTTTTGTAGTTTGTCCAAATTAAAATACAAAAGACTGAATTTTAGGGTGTGCAAAACACTGAATTTGAAGGGCTTGATTTACTAAGAAAAGCATACCTTAATAATAGAAAACCATTATTCTTTCTTTCAATCAGTCCTACCGGAACCGAGCCTGTGAACTTGTTTTTCTCCAAGTTTCTACAAAGATAAAATCTATCACGATGCTTTCTAACAAACTAAGCATTTACAGTACTTTAGACATATAACCAAATAACTTACAGGACAGTCAAATTCTGGAATTTAGACAAAAATTCTGGAATTGGTCCTGTTAAGTTGTTGTTTGATAGATCCCTGAAATCATGACCAGCTCAATTCATTTGCATTAAACGGAATTGTCTACCTTCTCATTACATTAGCAAATGCAGTAAGACCACTTACAAAGACTGTATCATTCTGAGATTGGATATAGAAGCAGCTATCTCCCCTGTTAAGCCACTGGAGGACAAGTTCCTGATTGTATGTTTTGTAACTTCACTAGTGAACACGTGAGGTAGAATTAACTCAAATATCAGAAGTTTGTTTGAAGTCACATATACTTACAAGGATATTATTCTTGGTGACTCAAATTCTTGATGGTTACACTTTACTCCTTGCCAAACGTAATCTTGAGGGGCACATGGATCTCCTTGCCAATTTCTTTTAATATTATAAGTTGACTTGATCGATGCGATTGCGTCAACTAATATTTTCACACGCAAACAGAAGATTTCATCAGAAGAATTCATATGTACACTTCCATACTGGTAAGGTACTAAACGATAGGAAGCCACTTGTGTAAGGAAGAACTAATTAGTTAGTGGTTACCATCTTCTTGGTTTGTTTCTGCTTCTACGAAATGTTTAACCATATAAATCTCGAAAGCATTGAGGATAGGTGGAAGGGTAGAGTTCTTGGCCCTGGTGATTGAGATATTAGCATATTGTCCACCAGTGCTCCAAGCGTTAGTGCTGTAAATGGTATTTCTTAAGTATTGAGGAGCAAATGGCCCAAAAGTGCCGGCTCCGTCCCAAAAAACGTATTGCAATCTAGATTGGTTGAGTTGGAGGCTTTCAACTTCTGCAAAGTGCAGGTAACCGTAATATTCAGCATCATTGTCTGGCAACAAGAAAATAATACTCAAGGAATCACATGGATTTTTTGGCGTGGAAGCAGTGCGCATAACAACAGATGGAAGTTGGTAAGGGTCGCCAGAGTCAGAGTTGATCGTGGATGTGGTGTTTAATTGTGTCCAATCATCAAAGTCATTATAGGCACACCAGATTCGATCAAGGATATCCAGTGGATACCTAATTAAAGCCAACGTTCTATCAGAATATAATCAAAATTTAAAGTTTCAAGGATTGCGCGCGCGCGCACACACACACATATATATAATTCATTGTTAGGTAGAAGACGACTCACCTGTATCCTGTCCGATTATGTCTTCGGCCCGTGTCATACCGGGAGACAAGTGCCAACGACCCCGTTTTCGTTTGATAAGATGCATTGGGTAAAGGCCTGAGTTCTAGAGCAGATATAAATGGAACCCCGGAGCCTGTGTTCACTAAACAAACATGTATATAGTTTCGGAGGGGGACATATATGAGCTCTTTGTCCATGTCTGCATCGGAGGCATTTTCAAACCTAACCGTATCCCACAAATTAGGTCCAAGGTGCAGTTCAAATTCTTGTTTCTTATCTTGGCCATCATAATTCCCATATAAAAAATTTGCTCGGATCAAATATTTGTTGCCGCGTGTAACATTTATCTTGTAGCAATTCCTGGCTCCTTCGGGGAAGCTCCTAACAGACCCGCATGGGTATTGATAGTTATTCATGTTAGGTAGGGATTTACTTTCACCAGTGTCTATGAAGGTTGCATCGGAAATGTAGTTAATGCCAGTGTCCGGTTCAGAATAACCTGAATCTGTCGGGAGGCCGCAATCTATGCTAATGAACCCTGAGATATATAAACACGTATACGTAAAAAAGAGAGGTATATATCTTAGCTATATACTGTGCTTCCAAAATTAAAGATTTATTTTTTCTTGCTGCTGATATATTTACCTGATTGATCATCTCGGGAATGAACAAGCAGCATCAGATTAAGAGTGAAACCTGCAAGCAGAAAGAGGAGTTGCTTGGATGTCCACGACATGACTACAAGGGAAGCAAAGACACAAATTTAAGTAAGTATTTTGTGTTGAATTAATGGATATCATTTTATATAGACAAGTAGTTAACATTGCTCTAGTGGATCATGTTGTTACAAGGGATGTGGCTTAACTTAATTCTAAGTCAAGCCTACACTTTTTTCTTCCGTAATCAGGGAACCCATTCCCCAAGGTAGGGATGGGGAATTCTCAATATGAATATTGCGGGTATGAAGGCGGGAATGGGGGAAAAAAGCTTAACGGGTATAGAGATGAGAATGACATACCTACCTCCGATTCGACCCATTGCCATCCCCACAAGTAAGGCTTCTTTAATAGAAAGTTACATTAGAGATGACTAATTTGCTAAGACATTAATTGTGTGGAAATTCTGGCTTGATTGGGGAGACCGTGTGGGATCTAGGAAAGACTTGTAAAACATTAACCCATTCACCACTTCTACCGAAGCTACAGCCAAGTCGTGGTTGGTCCACAATTATATGCAAAAGGATGCATGATTCAATTGGGTTGCGATCAGAAAGATATACCAGTACGTTGAAACATTAAATTTTTTTTTTTCTCACCATATCAATAATTGATACGGTACCGGCAATTTTCTATTAAACAATTAGATATCCCATCAATAATTCACCACTTTTACAAAAAGCTACTGCCAAGTTAAGTCGGGGTTGGTCCACAATTAGATAAAAAAAGATGCATGGGAGAGCTGGTAAGGTGGGAGAAAAACTTGGTTGCAATGGGAATATCTTTTTTGACATGCGAGAACAAGTTGTGTTGAGGGGATTTAGAGCTCCATCATACCAGGTCATCATTATGGTGGTCAATTTGAAACATTTCACTTTTGCAGTATGCAAACACCATCTGATTTTTAAGAGATGGTAGCCATAGCAACATAGGAGTCTGGGAAGTGTAACACCCTGACTCCAATTTAATTCATATTTTAATTTATTTAAGTGAAATTACGAATTTACCCTTGGGGTAAGGGTATTTTGGTCATTTTCTTCTTCGGAAAGATTTTGGGGCAGTGACTAGTATTTTCGGGTAGGTTGTACTGAGACGAATCCGTAGACGTGCGGTAGGCTTGAATCGGAGTTGTAACGAAGAAAGATTTGGGGATCAAAATAAGTTCAGTGGCAAAACCGTAATTATTGCTAAGAAATAAAAGAGATTCTTGCTAAGAAAAGGATCATGGTTTGGGGATCAAAATAAGTTCAGTGGCAAAACCGTAATTATTTCGAAAAGGGTTAGAGTAAAAATCTGTTTTTTTTCACTTTCTACCCCACTCTCTCTCTCTCTCTCTCTCTCTCTCTCTCTCTCTCTCTCTCTCTCTCTTCGTAGTGCTACCAGTGTTAGTTTTGTCTTGTCTTGATCTGCTATCTGCATCCATAAGAAGAACAGAAGAACAAGGGAGCTCCAATCATATGGTGGTGGAAGAATTAAGTTACAGAGTTCCCAAAAATTTGGAAGTACTACTTGCAGTCAAACCTGAAAGATGGTTCAATAAGTTCCCATTGGCCATATACTCGTAGACAAGCCCTACATTGGTTTCGTCATTGCAATATCCAACAAGGCTTGTCAAGTTTTTATGATGAACTCTCATAAGAAGATTAACCTGCAGTTTAAGAGGCCACAAATAAACACATGTCAATTCATTACATAAGATTGAGCTCAATACATTGTGTTAGTTTATTTGATTTGACAAACATTGCCTCTGCACGAAATTGTTGGAACCCTTGAATAGATGATGCTGAAAGCATCTTTATAGCTACTTGACTATGTTCCACGTAGCCATGATAGACCGTTCCAAATCCACCTTTGCCAAGAACCCTCTCAAAGTTGTTGGTCATCATTACTATCTCAGAATACGTAAACTGGCGCTTTGTTGATTCTAATGACCCATGCTGAGGGCTGGCTTTTTCATCTCCTCCTAAAAACATGACAAGTTTGATGAGCAGTATCTTATACAACCAAAACCTTTTGCCGAAAGAAATTACTTTATCAAATATTGGAAGTCTTACCCTCATGCCTATTCCTTTTGAGGCCCCACCACCAGATAGCTACTGCAACTAACAAGAGGATGGAAATTCCAGCGGTTGGCACTACTATGGGAATAATGAAATTGTGCTTCTTCTTTAAATTGCAAGAACCATTCCCAGATAGATGTGGATTATCGCACAAACTGAGATCAAATGGTTGGAAACTTCAGTTAGATTTGATAAATTCTAATCACTGATTTTATAAAATATAGATGTTATATATAACTCTCAAAAATCAGATTCTAAGGAAATACCAGATAATTATATAACTTTGGATTCTAAGGATATTTGAAAATTAAAATAGAAAGCACTTATGGTATGTTAATCGAAAATTAGAAGGACAATACAAAAGACCCCCCAACTATAAGGTTATTTTCAAGTTCATACCCACTTTTGGGGGCATTTACAAGTACATACTCAAAGTCATGGAAAACCTACAAATTTCCCCCTCCGTTACACAAACCGTTAATAAGTCTATTAAATGCTGATGTGTCAACATAGGCCCCATTTTTAATGACATGGAACTCCATATGGACAAACAAATAATAAAAAGATTCTTTACTTTTTAAAAAATTAAAAAGAAAAAAGATGACAAAAAATATCTTCCTTCCTCCTACCCAGCGACGCCATCAGCAACCCACCCCTTCCAACCACCATTGAAGCAGCCCCGATGCAAACCCCACCCCACTCAAACCCCCACTACAGCAACCAAACAACTTGGGTGGTATTTTCCGTGACTTTGATTATGTACTTGTATATGAACTTGAACTGACCCTATATATAGTTTGGGGGTTCTTTTTGTAGTTTGTCCAAATTAAAATGGAAAAGACTCAATTTTAGGGTGAGCCAAACACTGAATTTGAAGGGCTTGATTTACTAAGAAAGGCATACCTTAATAATAGGAAACCATTATTCTTTCTTTCAATCAGTCCTACCGGAACCGAGCCTGTGAATTTGTTTTTCTCCAAGTTTCTGCAAAGATAAAATCTATCACGATGCTTTCTAACAAACTAAGCATTTACAGTACTTTAGACATATAACCAAATAACTTACAGGACAGTCAAATTCTGGAATTTAGACAAAAATTTTGGAATTGGTCCCGTTAAGTTGTTGTTTGATAGATCCCTGAAATCATGAGCAGCTCAATTCATTTAAATTAAACTGATTGTCTACCTTCTCATTACATTGGCAAGTACTCGTTTAGCAAATTCAGTAAGACATATATACTTACAAAGACTGTATCATTGTGAGATTGGATATAGAAGCAGCTATCTCCCCTGTTAAGCCACTCGAGGACAAGTTCCTGATTGTATGTTTTGTAACTTCACTAGTGAACACATGAGGTAGAATTAACTCAAATATCAGGGGAAGTTTGTTTGAGGCCATATATACTTACAAGGATATGATTCTTGGTGACTCAAATTCTTGATAGTTACACGTTACTCCGTGCCAAACGTAATGTTGAGGGGCACATGGATCTCCTTGCCAATTTCTTTTAATATTATAGGTTGACTTGATCGATGTGATTGCATCAACTAATATTTTCACACGCAAACAAAAGATTTCATCAGAAGAATTCATATGTACACTTCCATACTGCTAAGGTACTAGACGAGAGGAAGCCACTTGTGTAAGGAAGAACTAATTAGTTAATTAGTGGTTACCATCTTTTTGGTTTGTTTCTGCTTCTGCGAAGTGTTTAACCATATAAATCTCGAAAGCATTGAGGATAGGTGGAAGGGTAGAGTTCTCAGCACTGGTAATTAAAAAGTTAACATCGTCTTTACCAGTGCTCCAAGCGTTAATGCTGTAAATGGTATTTCTTGACAAGTATTGAGGAGCAAATGGCCCATAACTGAGGCCTCCGTCCCTAAAAACGTATTGCCATCTATATTGGTTGAGTTGGAGGCTTTCAACTTCTGCGAAGTGCAGGTAACTGTAATATTCAGCATCTTTGTATGGCAACGAGAGAATAATACTCAAGGAATCACTTGGATTTTTTGGCGTTGAAGCAGTACTCATAACAACAGATGGTAGTTGGTACGGGTCGTCAGATTCAGAGTTGATGGTGGATGAGGTGTTTAATTGTGTCCAATCATCGAGGTCATTATAGGCATACCAGAATCGATCAAGAATATCGTCTGGATACCTAATTAAAGCCAATGTTCCATCAGAATATAATCAAAATTAAAAGTTTCAAGGATTGCAAACACACACACACACACACACATAACTCAAAGCTAGCTAGGAGATGACTCACCTGTATCCTGTCCTATTAGGTGTTTGGCCCGTGTCATATCGGGAGACAAGTGCCAATGACCCCGTTTTCATTTCATAAGATGCATTAGGTAAAGGCCTGAGTTCTAGAGCAGATATAAAGGGAACCCCAGAGCCTGTGTTCACCAAACAAACATGTATATAGTTTCGGTGTGGGACATATATGAGCTCTTTGTCCGTGTCTGCATTGGAGGCATCTTCAAACATAACCGTATCCCACAAATTAGGTCCAAGGTGCAGTTCAAATTCTGGTGGCTTATCTTGGTCATCATAATTCCCATATACGAAACTTGCTCGGATCAAATATTTGTTGCCACGTGTAACATTTATCTTGTAGCAATTCCTGTCTCCTTCGGGGAAGCTCCTAACAGACCCGTATGGCTGTTGATATTTATTCATGTTAGGTAACAGGGATTTACTTTCACCAGTGTCTATGAAGGTTGCGTCGGAAATGTAGTTAATTCGAGTTTTCTTTTCAGAATAACCTGAATCTGTCTGGAAGCCGCAATCTATGCTAATGAATCCTGAGATATATGAACACACATATGTAAGAAAGAGTGGTATATATCTTAGCTATATAACGATTTATTTGTTCTTGCTGCTGATATTTACCTGATTGATCATCTTGGGAATGAACAAGCAGCATCAGATTAAGAGCGAAACCAGCAACCAGAAAGAGGGGTTGCTTGGACGTCCCCGACATGACTACAAGGGAAGCAATAAAGACACAAACTTAAGTAAGTATTTTGTGTTGAATGGATATCGTTTTATATATAAAAATAACATAAGTCAAGCCTACGCTTTTTGTTTCATGTCTCAAAGTCCATTTTTCAAGTGGCGTAAAAACTTTAGTTAATTTGTGCACGAACACTTGTTTGTAATTTCTTTTGGTTATTGGTAGAATTTTCTGTTCTGTGCATAAGTTACCAACTAGGGTGGAAGCTACAGCCAAGTAAAGTCATGGTTGGTCCGCAATTAGATAAAAAAAAAGGATGCATGATGATGAGCATCATTCAAATTGGGTTGCTAAGCTAGCATTGATTATACATTGCGAGTCACAATTTGATGAGCTCTCTCTATTTATGTTTTGAGAGATGATTAGTTGGAACAGTTCTCCCATGATACTGATGATCATTATTCATGGTCCATATGTGCCGTCATTTATAGACGGTTAGGATCTACAATAAAGTTTGCTACATAAAGTCTTCCAACTTCGTACATGAAATTCAAAGTTTGCTACATAAAGTCTTTTTGGTATAAACTTCGTACATAAAATTTAATTTCCTTTTATTTTCATACCTACCGTCAATCTGCTATTAAAAAATCTGTTAACCCATGATGTGGCAATAAAGAGACCCACAAATTATTTTAAAATAATAAATACATTTATAAAACAAAATCTAATGGGTAATTACAATAAATACAAAATCTATTCCCAAATTATTTTATGGGACATTTGATGAAAATGCATGAGCTAATAATAATAACTAAGCAACAAAATTTTGATACTTCAAAACAGAGATATTTTCTAAAATACTACTCTTATGTACTCTTGAAGGGCTAAAATTATTGAAGATTTTGATATGCTTTCACTATTTTCAGCTCTTAAAGATGTTAAAAAGTCATGAGGAGACAGTGTTACTTTCACTATGAGGTTCTTAAAAAGTTTATTCGGTTTGGGAATGTAAGTGAAGCATTGCTCCAAATGAAATTTATAGTCAAGGCATTTACTACCTTTCTTCTTTTTTATTTGGGCCTACGTGCATGTTCGAAGTTTTGACCAACCAAATCATTAACTAGTCTTCGGTTTGAACTTTCTTCACGTACAGATAAGAGCAGAGTTGTGGACGAACCGTGACTTGACTTGGTGGCAGCTTCTGTAGAAGTGGCCGGTAAATACCACCTAATTCTTCCCCCATGGAGGTCGTTTTTACAAGTCTTCCCCAAACCCCACGGTATGCTGAGTGAAGCCCAAATTTTCACACAAGTTTCTCAGCAAATTGGTCATCACCGTATACAAGATGATATGGTCCTTCTGACATGGATGGTTACGCGCAATTTATGTGTTATTTATGCGCATAACGTGAATAATAGCAGCTCTTGTCTTGCCTTTACTTTTGCCTTTACCTTAGCCTTTTACTATCTCGGTCAATAAATCATTATTATATTATTCTTGAAATCTTTATACTTTATCTATTTTGACAAACAAGTTTTGTTGAGGGGATTTAGGGCTCCCTCATACCAGGTCCTCATTATGTCTACCCCAAAAGGCTAAGGCAAACGCAAAGGCAAGACAAGAGTTGTTACTATTCATGTGAATAGTGGCAACCTTGCCTTTTTTGGTTCCACGCCCAAAGGCAAGGGCAAGGGCAAGAAAAAAAAAGCAACAAAATATAAACAATTTAGAAATGCAAGAAATAAAATAATTATGCAAGAAAAAAATAAATATGGAAGAAAATATATACAATTTACAAATTCAACAAAAAAAAAATTATTACAATTTACAAATATTGGAAGGAGAAGAGTTTGTATGAGGATTTGGTGTGGAAAGTAAATAAAATTGTTATGTATTTATAGGGAAAACATTCATAATTTTTTGGTTTTTATTTAAAAAAAATTGAATTTTTTTGGATTTTTTTCACTCACTGATGTCAGCGTGACGTTACCGCTAAAGTCAGCGCCTTCGGGCTGAAGCCTAGGCAAGATCTGCCCTTGGGGCTTGCTCGGGCTGGTGGGACCCAGGGCTTGCCCAAGCTCTCTTTCCTGCGCTGGAAGTCCAAACCCAACTGGAGGGGGCCTCTTGTCCTGGCAAATGGGCTGCGGTGGACGTGCTCTTATGGTGGCCGAGTAAGGCTTCGTTCATAGAAAGTGACATTAGAGATGACCAATTTGTTAAGACATTAATTGTGTGGAAATTTCGGGTTGATTTGGGGAGAAATTTCGGGTTGATTTGGGAGACCGTGTGGGGTCTAGGAAAGACTTGTAAAACATTAACCCATTCCCATTCACCACTCAGAAGCTACAGCCAAGTCAAGTCGTGGTTGGTCCATACCACAATTATATACAAAAAGATGCATGATTCAATTGGGTTGCGATCAGAAAGATATACGAGTACGTTGAAACATTAATTGTTTTTTCCTACCATATCAATAATTGATATGGTACCGACAATTTTCTAATAAACAATTAGATATCCCATCAATAATTCACCACTTTTACAAAAAGCTACTGCCAAGTCAAGTCGGGGTACAGAGAGGTTGACCCATTGACCACTGGTACGGAGAGGATGGTTTTGATTTTTGACATTAGAGATGACCACTTTGCTAAGTCATTAATTGTGTGGAAATTTCGGGTTGATTTGGGAGACCGTGTGGGGGTCTAGGAAAGACTTGTAAAACATTAACCCATTCACCACTTCTACAGAAGCTATAGCCAAGTCAAGCCGTGTTTGGTCCACAATTATATACAAAAAGATGCATGATTCAATTGGGTTGTGAATTCAGGACCAATCCAGCTATTGGGCTGAATGGGCTATAGCCCATGCCCTTTTTTTTTTTGTCAATATCCATGTAGTCTCTCTCCCTAGCTCATGCATTTTTAAAAAAAGAATTCAATACCCATGTTTTCTCTTTTTCTTATTTTCTTCATTTCTCTCTCTTTCTTCTTTTCCTCCTTTCTCTCTTCTTCCTATTTCTTTTTGTTTTTCCGCCTTTCTCTTGTTTTTTCCCCTTTGTTTCTCCATTTTTTTTGTTTGGATCTACTACAAATTGAGCTTTTTCCCACAATTTCTTCTTCCTATATATATATATTTTTTCCTTTTCTCTTGTTTTTTCTTCTTTCATTTCTCCTTTTTTATTTTGCGTATCTCTTTTTTCTCTCACACATGTTGCAAAGTCCAACTTGGTGCGATATGGCCCTCATTGCTAAAATTTCCTGCATACATAAAGTAAATTTAGCCCACAAAATTTTGAAATTTTGAATTCATCCCTAATTGTGATCAGAAAGATATACAAGAACGTTGAACAATAATTTTTTTTTTCCCACCATATCAATAATTCACCACTTTTACGAAAAGCTACAGCCAAGTCAAGTCATGATTGGTCCACAGTTAGATAAAAGGATGCATGGGAGAGCAGGTAAGGTGGGAGAAAAACTTAATTGCAATGGGGATATCTTCTTTGACATTCAATAACAAGTTGTGTTGAGGGAATTTAGGGCTCCCTCATACCAGGTCCTCATTATGGTGGTCAATTTGAAACGTTTCACTTTTGCAGTATGTAAACCCCGTCTGATTTTTAAGAGATGGTAGCCATGGCAACGTAGGAGTCTGGGAAGAGAGTTTGTGATAGTAGAGATGCGGAGGGTGGAAGGGGTGATACGGTACATCATTTGATCTTTTAAGAGCATCCACAATGGGCTCCCTAAACCACCCCCTTAGACAAATTTTAGGGAGAAATCGTAAAAATGCAACTCCAACCACACTCCCTATCCACCTCCTAAAATAGGGAGTCCTCTAGGAGTTCCTAAATCTGAGGAGAGAGAAAGGACTCCTAGTGACTCCCTATAATTTAATGCTGTTTTATTTAATGAGTATTTCAAACTTTTATTTAATGCTAACTATTTTTTATTTTATTTTTTAATAGAGATGGACCAATTAAAAAAGAGTTATAGCATTTATGACTCTCCAAATTAGGGAGTATGGTTGGAGTTGAATTTTTTTAGAGAGCTCCTAAAATAGCTTTCTTATATTCTTAGCCAAATTTTAGCTAAGAAATAGAGAGCATCACTGTAGATGCTCTAAGATACTATAACTATGCTAATGTGGATTAATTAATATCATTAAATTAATCAAATGGCCAAGATTTTAGTAAATGCACACAAATGCACCGATACTAAATACAGAGGCTCGGGATCCGAAAAAAGAGCACTCCAAATCCAAGTCCAACAAGACTATTTATTTTTGTTAATCATGATTTTTATTTTCTTTTTCAACTGAAAATATATAACAATTTCACTTTAGTTTCCATTCATGTGGGCTTGAAAGGTTATAAGATAGGAGATAGAATAGAGAGCCACTTTCACTTTGCAAATGTAGCGAGTCAAAAAATGATTTTGTAAAACAGAGACGATGATTTTGAATTTTCCCCATTTACAGACTTTGACCCATTGATCACTGGTATAGCGCAGCGAGAAGCAAGTCAAGGTCTACGTTGGCCTAGAATCAGAAAAATGTTGCATGTGCATGATTTAATTGAGTAGAAAACATACGTTGGTTTAGGGGAGAACGGGTAAGGTGGACTTGTAAAACAAGGCATACAAGAAGACATTGAAGAATTAGGTATGAATATATATATATATATATATATATATGCTATATGCTAAGCTCAATAGGAAAGGTCCTCAAAAGAAAAAAGAAAAGCCCTTATCAACTATATGCTAAGCTCAAGTAGCATGGATGACGTGAGTAAGAAATCCTAATTTTCAAAATGTGATAATTGTAGTATGTATTACTCTGATGTGAAACTTACACATCATGACTTATATCATGTTAACTAACAATCCAATCCAATCCAATACTAAGCACCAAAAAATTAATTTGTTAAAAGTTTTATCATTTTGTCTTTTGTGGTTGAGGAATTTCGCATTTGAACCAAAACTTTTTACTGATACTAGGTATTGATCAGAACACATATCAGAGGTGTTGGAATATAGATTTTAACCTATGCACACTATCACACACTTAGCTCCACGTCACCCAATATATGTTGCTCACGTGTTAGGCTTGAAAATTCGCCACATGTGGGGGGCCGTGTGAGAATGTGAAAGTGAAATACCCCACATTGGAAAGTTGAGAAACCTAGCAAGGGCTTATAAGAAGTTGAGCTACTAACCCCATTGCCAATTGGTTTTGGGGTGGAACCTCAACTTCCTTCATGTTAGCTTTATTTAATTATATTAATAATTGTTTATGTTTTAATGATTCTTTATTTAATGAATAATTGGTATTTAAGTATTTTAATGAATTTCATAAATTACTTAATAAATACTAATTAATTATATTTACTTATTGTAGTTGGTAACTAACAGGTTTTATGGTTTATTTTTGTGATCACATAATATTTCTGCCGACGATTACGAAGGGCCGATGGCAAACCTTCAAATTATTTGTTGGTTAGTTAGCTCATGCCTTTCATCAAAGGTCCCGTAATATAATTCAGGATGAATACATCAAAATCCTTCACATGCAGCCAGCCTCCTCTGTCAAGAATATCCATTTATGTGACTATGAAATAGTTGCGATCCATAGATATCATGGTATCTATTACAAAGAGGAAAATGCAATACATGGTAATTTTCTCACGATAAATACTACTACCTAACAGAGGGATGCAGCATAGCAATGGAATTGTTAGGCATTATCCCAATGGAATTTGTAGATTCGGTTTGATGGCTCTGCTTTGTTCTTGCCAGTTCCGTTGCCAAACACTCCTTCAGTTCCACCACTACCTGGCTCATGATAGGCCTTTCGATGGAATCTTTAGATACACATGCCATTGCTATTTCAACTGCTTTCCAGACAGAGTTAGTATTGAAATTTCCTCCTAGCCTGGAATCAAGAATGCTATAAATGTCTCCATTTGCAAGCATGAAGCCAACCCATTCACTGATGTAAATCTTCTCATGTGTTTTCGAAAAAACAGGACGACTTGTGATAATCTCCAACAGTACAATCCCAAAGCTATAAACATCACTTTTCTCATTTAACCTGTTTGACGCTTAGTAACTGCAGAAGGAAGCCATGTAAAATTCCATTTCAATAAAAATATTTTTCTAGAGCATCAATATCTTTTTGAAGTTTCCTTTCTCCATTGTCCTTGTTTAACTGATTTAATTTTGATAATAGTGACCCATTAATGATTTGCATATTAAAGGTGATGGCTAAACTCAAATCCAGAAATACTTACTCAGGGTCAAGGTACCCAGGAGTTCCAGCAACAACTGTCGATATATGAGTCCCAGTATCGGAAGGGAAGATTCTGGATAGGCCAAAATCGGATAGTTTGGCTTGGAAATTTTCATTCAGCAAGATGTTTGTTGATTTTACATCCCTGTGGATTATAGGTGGCTTACAACCATAGTGCAAATACTCCAGTCCTGAATTTCAAAATTAGTACACAAAACTTATCAAAAAAGAAGAAGAAAGCAGATGCGAACTGCAAAAGGATAATGAAAATCATCAAATTTCTGACTTTGTGCGGCGCCTACTGCTATTCTAAGTCTATCTTCCCAACTCAAGATATTTCTATCTGCAACCATAAAGAACGGAAGAGCCAAGTCTTAATTTACAAAGGCAATCATGTCGTGATGCAAGAAACTAAAAGCCTCTCAAAACGCTAAGTAATTGATTGTCCCAAAAATTTGAAAGTACAAAATGATGAGTTTTGCTACTGAATAATTTCAATGAAAGCTAAACCTGAAAGGCACTCTTGTAAGTTTCCATTGGCCATGTACTCGTAGACCAGCCCAATTTTTGTTTCATCTTCGCAATACCCAACAAGGCTAGTCAAGTTCCTATGATGAACTCTCATCAGAAGATTAACCTGCAATTAATCAAGAGGCCACGAAAACCAAATGTAATTAGTAAAAAAGAATTTGTCTCAAAAACAAAGATGCCTCTGAATGAAATTGTTGAAGCCCTTGGACCGATGATGGCAAAAGCATCTTAACGGCTACTTGAGTATTGCCTACGCAGCCATGATAAACTGTTCCAAATCCACCTCTTCCAAGAACCCTTTCAAAGTTGTTTGTGATCTGTAGTATCTCAGAGCATGTAAGTTGTCGCTTTGTGGACTGTTGTTGAATGGTCGGTTGTGCTTCTGAGACATTATCTCCTAAGATCATTACAAGTTTAATGAGAATTTTATACAATGCAAAACCTGCAGTCTTCAATATTTAAAACATGAAAAGAGAAAAGACATTCACTTATATTTGGAAGTCTTACCTTGTTTTGATTTCGTTCTAAAACCCCACCACCAGATAGCTATTGCACTTAGTAAGAGGACTGAAACTCCAACGACTGAAACAACTACCGGAATAAGGAAACCATGCTTCTTCTTCTTTTTCTTCTTGTTGTTGTTGCAATAAACATTTCCGGAGACATTTGGATTTTCGCACAAACTGACATCAAAATGATTGTTCGATTTTGATCAATTATAGTAACCATTAAGTTCCCAAGTAATATTAGGAACATATGTTCTGGTTCCCAACAATCAAGTTTGTACGCAATACCTGATCATTTTATATTAACAATGAAAGACATTTGAAAATAAACAGAAAAAATGGCGGATTATATGCTAAGTTGTAAATACATACATGCATACATATGAGTTGAGTTGTTCACCTTAACGATAGCAAACCATCATTCCATCTTTGAATGAGTCCTGCCGGAACTGGCCCTGTGAGTTGGTTTTGTTCTAAGTTTCTGCAAAGGTGAATTTAGCACTATATATCATGCGAGATGCTTCTGACTATGAAATTTGTAGTTTAGATGCCATACAGATTAAACCAAATAACTTACAAGACGGTTAAATTCCGCAATTGAGACAAGAAATCTGGAACTGGTCCTCTTAACTTGTTGTTTGATAAATCCCTGCAAAAACCAGAAACTCAAACACATATTATGTACCTTGTGTTAGAATTCTTAGTTTCAGCATTTCATATTTTGGATATTTGGGGAGCAAAGAAGAAATCACGGAAAGATTGAGAGAACGTTGCTCTGGAGAATGAAAAAATGCTTCGATATATTCATATCTGCTCCACTATTTTGGTTATAATCGTTAGACAGAGAGAGAGAAGAGAGATTCTTCCCTGTACCAGATTTACAATAAGCCCAAGTTCTAGCATCCTATTAGATGCTTACACATGTCACTTACCTATGCTAGAGATTAAAACACTTGGACTGTGATCCAAGGGTGCACAATAAAAACTGGGAAAAAAAGATAAACAACTAAAAGAAATGAGAAATAGAATAGACGCAATTCCTTTAGCTCCAAAACTCGGCTGAAGGATTACACACCAACATTCCCTTCTAATCCTTTAGCCGACTTAACACCAAGTAATTCCCTTAAGTATGCAAACCTGTCCTTAGGCAAAGCTTTAGTCAGAATATCTGCAATTTGCTCCTCAGTTCTGCAGTAGACAAGTTCTATCTCCTTGGCTTGAATTGCTTCTCGAATGAAATGAAACTTTCTGTTAATGTGCCTTGACTTCTGGTGGAAAACAGGGTTCTTTGCCATAGCAATTGCTGATGTGTTATCACACATTATCTGTGTTCCTTCAATTTGTTCTTCTCCAAAATCTTCAAGTACAAATCTCAGCCACTTTGCTTGAGAAGTAGCTTCGGCAGCACTGACATATTCTGCTTCTGCAGTGGACAGTGCCACTGTGTTTTGCTTAATCGATGCCCATGAAAACACACCAGATCCTAGAGTAAATGCATACCCTGAAGTGCTCCTCATATCATCTTCACTTCATGCCCAGTCACTATCACAATAGCCAATAAAAGTAGTTTCTTTTCCTTTCTCAAATACAATTCCAAAGTCTATTGTTCCTTGAATGTATCTCAATACCCTTTTAGCAGTTCCCATGTGTTTCTTGGTGGGATTGTGCATGAATCTTGCCAAGAGGCTAGCTGCAAACATTATGTCA
>NC_024129.1:15960051-15988954 GCF_000346735.1 Prunus mume | reverse complement strand
GCAAGAGCAATCAAAGTCCTAATGGTGTCTAGCCTTGCCACAGGGGCAAAAGTCTCATTGTAATCAATACCGGGCTTTTGTGAGTAGCCTTTAGCCACTAAACGAGCCTTGTTTTTCTGCACAGTACCATCTAGATTCAGTTTAGTCTTGTAGACCCACTTAACACCAATCACAGGTTTAGCAAATGGTCTCTCGACAAGTTTCCAAGTGTCATTTTTTTCTATCATTTCCAGTTCAGCTTCCATTGCCTTTCTCCATGACTCATCTTGAGCTGCATCTTCATAATTTTCAGGTTCGACAATACACACATTACACTTAGCCATGATTTCATTTACACTTCTCCATTTCTTTGGTGTGTGATCAAAGAAATGAGAACTTTCACCTATGCCTTCATCTTGCAGAGTAGTATCTTCATCTATTTGAGTTTGTGTATCCAAGCTTTGACTTGGTTCAGCTTGTAATGTGACTTCTTCATCCATTTGCAGTGGTGTATCCAAGCTTTGACTTGGTTCACAGCTTTGATTTTCAGTAGGCATAGGTACTGTCATCTCTCCTTCAGTTGTATTCACCCACTGCCATGTGGCATTTTCATCAAATGTAACATCTCTAGACAGAATTACCTTCCTAGTACTTGGATCAAACAGCCTATATCCCTTTTCACAGATACCATAGCCTACAAAAATACACTTGTGACTGTTTTCTTCAAGCTTATGCCTCAATGCTGAAGGAATAAGCACATGACAAGGAGATCCGAATATTTTTAAATGTGCAATTCCTGGTTTTCTGCCAGTATAAGCTTCAAATGGTGTTACCTTGTTGAGAGCCTTGGTAGGACATCTATTCAGCAAATAGACTGCTGTATTTATAGCTTCTGCCCAAAACTCATAGGGGACACCTTTCTCATGCAACATTGATTTAGCCATTTCAACCACAGTTCGATTCTTCCTCTCAGCTACTCCATTCTGCTGAGGGGAGTATGCCACTGTTAATTGCCTTTGAATGCCAGATTCTTCACAAAACCTGTTAAATTCTCCTGACAAGAATTCTCCACCCCTGTCACTTCTTAAACTCTTTATCTTGAACCCACTTTGCAGCTCAGTCATAGCCTTGAATTTCATAAAACATTCCAATGCACTTGATTTGTTTCTAATGAAATATACCCAAGACATTCTAGTATAGTCGTCTGTAAACAATAGAAAATACCTGTTTCCAGATAGCGATTCTGTTTTCATTGGTCCACAGATGTCTGTGTGAACCAATTCCAAAGGGTTTGAAGCTCTCCAAGTGGATTCCAAAGGGAAAGAATCCCTATGCTGTTTTCCTTGCATACAGCCATCACACACCACTGACATCTGCTCCAAGTGAGGTAAGCCATGAACCATCCCTTGATTCTCAAGCAGTTTCATACTTCTTTCATTTAAATGTCCCAGCCTCTTATGCCATGTCTACAAGCAATGTGTGACACTTGTTTTTAGGACCAACTCACTCGCAGGCATCATTGTCAATGGAAAGCATCTGTTGTTTGTCATTTGCACCTTCACAATCAGATTTTCTAGTGACTGATTATCATAAACACTCACCACATTTCCTCCAAACACAAGGTGATAGCCATGTTCCATCATTTGCCCAACACTAAGCAAATTTTCTTCAAGACCAGGTACAAGCATTACTTCATGAATGTGCTTCTTACCTAACTTGGTTTTTATCACCAAAGTCCCTTTTCCAGCAACTGGAACCACTTCTCCAGTTCCCATCTTCACCTTAGAGGTCAAATCCCTTTGAATATTTACTAAAAGTCCTTCATCTCCTGTCATGTGGTTACTACACCCACTGTCAATGTACCAAGAGTGATTTACTTTTACATCTGTTGCAACATTACAAACATAGAACAAAGTACCAAAATCTTCCACCTGATTTGCATAATTCACTCTCTGCACATTCTTGTGTCCATTGCAATCTCTGATCATGTGTCCAGGCTTCCCACAACCATGGCATTTAGGCTTCCCTTCATACCAACATTTGCCATAATGAAATTTGTCACAATGTTTGCAGGCCATTTTGTTTCCATCGTTGGATTTCCAATTTTTCTGAGATATTTGATCTGCAGAAGCAATTCCATTTTCAAGGTTTTTCCTACCAACATTCAGACTAGTGAAGGCCTTTTCTGTAGAATTCTCAGTGTGTCTATCCAATCTGAGCTCAAAGCTCTTCAGTGAAGCAACAACCTCTTGAACCTCAAGAGTTTCAAGGTCCTTAGAGTGTTCAATTACAGAGCAGATAGAATCATAAGATTTAGGTAAACTAAACAATAGTTTCTGGACAATTCTCTCTCTAGATAGTTCCTCACCATAACTCTTCATATGATTTACTATATCAAACAACCTAACCAGATATACAGATAAAGATTCACTATCCTTCATACGGGTATATTCAAATTCCCTACGCAGCCCTTGCAATTTTACATTTCTTACCTGTTTATCTCCTCTGAATTCCAACTTCAGAATATCCCAAGCACCCTTTGAGGTCTCCTCGTTCACTATTCTGGGAAAGAGCTGATCGGAGACAGCACTTTGGATTAACCCGAGTGCACGAGCATCCTTCATCAATATTCCAGCCATCGTAGACTTCTCAGTAGCCTTCGTACCTTCTATCTCCTTCTCCTCCTTCTCAATAACCTTCGTCTCTTCAATCTCCTTCTCCTTCTTTAGATCTGAAACATTGAGACCATTTTCAACTAGATCCCATAAACCATGAGATTTCAGAATAGTTTTCATTCTGATACTCCAGAACTCATAATTTTCTCCATTGAAAATTGGAGTTCGCAGCTCAGAGGTACTCGATCCTGCCATATTAGACATTGGATTTGAGAAATCGCGATCTTCAGATGAGCTCAAGTTTCGCTCAAACAAAACCCAATTTCTCCGATTCACTCACAGATTCACGCCCAGCTCAAGCAATCGAACCTGGCTCGCGATACCATGTTAGAATTCTTAGTTTCAGCATTTCATATTTTGGATATTTTGGGAGCAAAGAAGAAATCACGGAAAGATTGAGAGAACGTTGCTCTGGAGAATGAAAAAATGCTTCGATATATTCATATCTGCTCCACTATTTTGGTTATAATCGTTAGACAGAGAGAGAGAAGAGAGATTCTTCCCAGTACCAGATTTACAATAAGCTCAAGTTCTAGCATCCTATTAGATGCTTACACATGTCACTTAATCCTATACTAGAGATTAAACACTTGGACTGTGATCCAAGGGTGCACAATAAAAACTGGAAAAAAAAAGGATAAACAACTAAAAGAAATGAGAAACAGAATAGACGCAATTCCTTTAGCTCCAAAACTCGGCTGAAGGATTACACACCAACAAAGTATACATGTATTGTGCTCATCTGTATTATGTACGTACAAAGTAATTTAATATAAAGTGATATGCAGGGTGTGTCCGTCGGTTTTCTTTTCTTCAATAATATGGTGTTGTTGAGTTGGAGAAAGGGTAAAACTGGCAATTAATTAAGTTCATAAGAAAATGTTTTTTTCTCTTTCTTGAAAACTTCAACCAGGTGTAACACTATAAAGAGAGAGCGTGAAATCATAGTTGCTCTAGCTAAAAAGGAAGGGACTGACTGAGTGAGGACCCAATGATCAGACTTGCCCAAAAAAAAAAATTCAACAAGCAGATTTGAGGTGGTGACCTAGACGATGTTAAGGCAGCTACCAGGCTAACAAGGAAAGATATAAGACCCATAAGTATTTTGTGAAGTCTACAGTATGGCCGCTGCTACACCAACCTTACAAAGTATCTTATGGGTCTTGAGTCTCTCCTTAACAGCCTGCCCGCAACCAAGGGAGTTGGTGAGTTCCGGATCCATTTGCTTGTTTTTTCGGCTTTCTTCTCAGGTAGGTGCAATGGGGTTGTGCTGCTGCTTTCTTTTTGACTGGTTTTATTTGTTATTGTTTAGGTTAATTTCTTCTTCTTCTTCTTCTTCTTCTTCTATTCTTCTTCAAGTGCATGATTGATCATGGAAGGGAGTTGTTGTGTTTTCAGGGTGACGAGAGGAGGGCGAGAAAGAGCAAGGATTCATTCCCTTGGATTAAACCGAGACCCCCAAGCCAAACCAAAGTGACTTGTGAGAAAATGGGCAAAAACTATTACATTGAGTTAAGTGGTACCGGAGCACATGATATGTGGCCATTAAATTTGGACCTTACACATAATTTGTCATCCACTATGATATCATAATAGAATCACAACATTCAATTAAATACTTTCAGACAATTACTTCTTCTGAGATGTGGATTGATATATAATGTCATTTTAAAGTATATTTTCTGTCCATCATTAAGGTTAATTTTGTTTGGAATAAAAACAAAAGGTTATTGTTATATCACAGTCGACCCACCAAGACCAAACCAACAATCTTGTACTGTTTCAAGTCAAGCGTACTCAAGAAAACAAAACAAAACAAAAAACAAAGAAATTAGTATTTGGATTCTTGATCATGACTCATCGTGAGCATGGAGAAAAACTTAGATGCACATGCGCCTATGTGTAGTTGTAATTACAAGATATAATACAAATTAATTCAGTCGTTAAAGGCATTTCAAGTATTATAATGAGATAAAATCGGAATATAAATTACAGAAAATCAGACTGATCACGATTTGGAAATAAGAATGAGTTAAAAAGAAATTAAATGAGCATATATGATATCAGGAAGTAGCCTTTTTCTTTTAAGATTAGCAAGTGATTCTGGGCATAAGCACCTTCTATGTGCTTCTCCATAAAATCACTTAAATCCACTTGAAGTGATTCTCCACAGAAGTGCTTTTTTGCCTGTCCAGAATCACTCTCAAATGAGCCCAAAATAGAAACAGTTGAAATCCGTAATGACAAGCAAGAATGGCATGTGCATAGATGGTGTGACATATATATAACAAAAGTTCAAAAATACTCCAAGGCTTCACATTATAATAGAGGAAATATCACATTTTTCACACACCACAACCGAAATATCTGCCGTTCCCTACCACCTTGGTGGTTGCTTTAAAATCTCATTTTGCCTTCAAAACCAGTAAAAAACCAAACAAAGCCGCAACATCTCATAGGACTTCCAACTTCCATTTGCACATGACTGGGGCTATGGCCCTTCAGCTCATGCTTTTTGCAACGTAAAGGGCAAAACAAAATTAAATTTGAGCACGAGCCGACAATGTTCATGTGCCTAAATTGAATGAGAGTAACTTTTCCTTGGAGAGTAGTTAATTAGGTGCACGTTGGCAAATTGGCTTGAGTGTGACTGCGAAAATTAAGTACTATGATGATATGTTGCATGTGAGCCGCAATGCCTATGTTGTATGGCAAGGACGTTTTGTGGAACAAGTCCCATCCCCATTCCTTTTATGTCGCT
This sequence comes from Prunus mume, assembly GCF_000346735.1. Next base: position 15,983,539 of record NC_024129.1, on the reverse strand, counting down.
TAATTATTTGTCCTCTCACTTCAATATTCATGTCCCATCGCATACAAATCTTAAATAAATCTTAATTATAATGCAATCATTCGTAAACCACACATATCAATTACATTATAAATATTGAGTAAGTCTGAATCATTTGGTGTTGATGAATTTAAAAGGAGAGAAGATATCAATAGATATTTTTGTTGATAGAGATTCAAAATTCGTTTGCGAAAAAAGACACGTGTAATAATATCATAATTAACCTACATAAAAAGTAAAAATACAAGATATAAGTCGGTTGAAAAATATGTACGTGTAATAATATTATTAGACCACATCAAACGGGAAGATAAATAGATGATAATGGGTGAGAAATCAAGCATTATCCGTTAAGCAAATGAAATATCTTAATTTTGAGCATTTTGTCTCAATCTCTAGTGCACGCAAACAACATTTCATATAGCATCCCTACAAATTCGAGCTCCTCATAAAGTGCAACGCCTTCCTTTTATAGTAAGAAGTTTGAAAGGCAAAAAGGCAGCCACCAACGCCAAAGAGCATGTGGAGAAGATATTTAGTGAAAGTTCAGAGGAGAGAGAGAGTGTGTGTGTGAGTGCATTTTTTGACACGTGTATATCGTTTACCACGTGCGGAAATGCCTCCAACGATATTTGAAGCGCATTTGGTGCTTGCCTTATCTAACAGCCATTTCCCTCAATATGGCCTTGAAAAGTTCTCCCTTCGTATCCTAGTTCTTCTTCTCTCTCCTCTTGGTTTTTCAAATGCATTTTTAGCTTTTAACTTCTCTCTCTGGCTCTGTCGAGCATCTGCAGCTTGGACCTTGGCCTTTCTCCGATGATCACTCCTTCACCACCGTTGCAAACTCCAATGTAAGTTCATCAATGCCACTATGTTTTCTTGCACAAATGCCATAACAGCTTCTCGCACCCGCACGTGAATTATTGTTAATCGTTAATCCACACGTGGACGATTTAGAAAGCAGAGCTATTCATTCCTATATATCATGCCAAGAAATCGAAATGATCAAATAAATGATCATTGCTTCTTCTTCTCTCTATAGTGTTGTTGTTGTGGTTGTACATGTTTGTTGAATTTTGAATTGATAAATGTTGGGAACCAAAAGGAGATTTCAATTGGCATCTCTTTTCTTTCCCTGTATCTTTCTTAGGGGCGACTGGACTCTGGACCAGCAGCAGCAAATTACCATTTTTTATAATGGCCAAGTTTTCGTTAGCGACGTGACTGAACTTAAGGTACTTGATGATGATCGCATAAACTAATTTCCGCATCACTCTTTTTTTCTTTTTTCCTTTACGTAGATAGTTTGACATATTATTATATTTGTGACGTTAGGACCACTGACTAAATCGAGTCATGCTACGCATTTTTGTACAATTAAAGCAAATAAAACATAATTTTAAATTTTCATTGAAATAACAGAAACCTATCAAGTTGTTTAACAACTAAGTTTTTGATTTCATGTAGGTTAGGGCCATGATTTTGTTGGCGGCTGGAGATATGGCAGAAAGGGGGATATCAAGTGTGTCAAACGCAGCGTTGCTTGCATTGCAATCTCAAATATATGGGCCTCCAGGTGTGTCCATGAAGAGGTCTCTTCAGAGCTTTCTCCAAAAGAGGAAGAAAAGAAGTCAAGAAGCTTCTCCATACAACAGCCTACAATAGCATATTATATATTATTATAGCATTTGCTGCAATTAATTAATTCTAGAGATCAGTTATTTGGATTTAATATGTATGCCATAATGTCAAGGGCAATGTGACATGGATTATGCAGCCCCATTTTTTTCAATATGCTAAATTGCCAAATGTACAAGTTTTACTGCCACAAGTAATTGGCTTATTAGTGAAAATAATTAGGAGGTTTTTCCCTCATGGAAAAAAAAAAAAAAAAAAAAAGAGGTGAATTTTTTTTTCTTTTCCTTTTTGCTTTTGATGAACATTTCTCGAACTTTTAGTACTGCCCAAATTGAATATTAATTTCAGTTAATAATTAATTGTAAATTATTGAATTTTCATATAACAACTTGAGAAATTATGATGTATTTAGATACAAAAAAGATGAATTCGCCCTACAAATAACTGGGTCATATGACCGACATTTAGATATGCAAGTCTCAATATTCAATGAGGGACTATGTTGAGGGGTTACAGTGAGACGGTTCAATGTAACAATTCAATAATACCTCTGCACTTGAGTCTGAATCAAACAACAATTAAGAACCCTCTCACTATAACCTCCCATTCTAGCCTCCTGCTTTAAGTTTAACAGAGCACGACAACTAACTTAAGGATACCCAATAATTTTCTCTCACCTAACAATTCTTGGATTTCCGTACAAATTTATGTTGGGCCGGGCCCATCGAAGATATACATTTTTATGTGTGACTCATCGTCCTCAATTGACCATACGAGGGAGCCGGAGGGTTCTATTCTTCATCAGTCAGTCACCAGCAAAAGCTAAACACTAACACCTAACAGTGCTTGTTTGTCAGTATTATGTCGTCTGTCAGAGCCGCAGAGAGAGAAATGCATCGAGGAGAGGACGAAGACGACGAACGACGTCGTCAGAGGAAGCTAGAAGAAGCCCTCGAAGTCAAATCGCTCAGGCGCATCATCAGCGCCTACCTCAAGTACCTCTCTCTCTCAATTCTTAAACACTCAAGTTTGATTTCAAATTTGTTGATTTTCTTATATGATTTTGAAAGCTTGATGCTTTCGTCACTGTTATTAATTTCAACATCAAAATTCACCAGCTTTAAGTTTAATGGTTGCTGTACAAATTGTCTTCAAATGTTTGGAAGAAAGAAAAAAAAAAAAAAAAAAAAAAAAAAAGGCTTTCGGTGCCTTTAGCATTGCCACATTTTCAGCTGAAATATATATTTGTTATATTATTTTATATTCTGGTCTATTTGCTTGTGTGTAATTTCTTTGTCAAAATTTCATTCACTTTCAAGCTCTGCTATGGTTTTGAGCCCCTTTGTTCATGTATGGTGTTGTAGCCTATTGTGCCCCTTTGTCACATAGATGTCAAATGTCTCTCTGAATTCTGATGTATTGGCATTGGCTTGGTTTATACAGCTACCCGGAGGCAGCAGAAGAGGACGTGAGAAGATATGAAAGATCTTTTAAAATGCTTCCACCTTCCCATAAGGTACTAATATAAGTTCTTTTGTATCTTTCACTACCAATTGGGTTAGAGTAAGTGAGTTGCTATTACACTATCTTCAATTTTTATTGCAGGCTCTACTGTCCCACTACCCTTTAAAGTTTCAAAGACTAAGACGGTAAGTTCTCCTCAAGTATTTTCATCGCGTTAGTTTTTAAGTTTCTAATATTTTGATAACAATCCAATGACTGGCACATATATTCTAAATTGTAACGTGTATCGGCGCAGTGCCTATGGCTTAGTATATTAACACTGTGTCCAATTTCTAGGTAAATGTGGGGGAATTTGCTTACAATTAACACAATGCCGTAGTATTATAGAGTCTTAGTGTGTTTAAAAGTAGCTGGTGCCTTTATTTATTTGAACTAAGGATGCCCAACATAACATGTTGTAACGAATTCTGTAAAATAGCTTAGGGGCTTTCTGTTCAAATATAAATTTGATTAAAATAAAATAAAAAGAGTTTAAAGTAATGCAATTGGTCTGACTGTTAATTATGCAGGTGCATTTCAGTAAATTCATATTTCATTTTTAGCATGCTTCAGGTTAGTTCCAACATCCCTCTTATCTTGTTTTCTTTCTAAAACTTGATTCACTTAATGATGTTCTGATGACCTTTTGATATTGCAACACTTCATGACTTCTCAAAGGACTGACATTATGTGAGCAATTCCTCAAACTGGTGTAATTGGTATTAAGGTATCTTGACTTCTTTTTTCTCCCCAAAATTATATTACATTGCAGGCATTTGAACCCCCACTTGATTTGAGCCAGGACACAGATGTCCGTGATGGCCCACATCTTGAACGCGTCTCATATAACCATGATGTTTCTGGAGTAAAAAGTGTTCGCTCTTCTCAGTCTAACTCCACAAGTGAAAGAATGCATATCTCCAACTCAGATCAGGCCTGTTGTGGGGAAGGGAGTAGTGCAGTCTGCAGTTCACCAATAGGGGTGACTACCAAAAAGGTTTCTGCAACACTTACATGACCACATGAGCTGTTCATAAATGATAATTAAATGTATAAGGTTTCATCTTCAATAAAAAAAATGCATAGTTTGCTTCACCTATGTCTTTTTTCATTTAGAAATTTGACCTCTGTAGATAACCACAGGAGGTAAACAATGAAGATCATTGTGATTCCATCACTGAGCGACACACTTCAGGCAGGGAATATAACAGAGAGATGCATAACTGTGATGGGAATGATGCCATTGATTCCAATGGAGATGTACGAGTTTTGGTTTATTTCTAGCTGTAATACTTCACAACTTATTTGAACATGTTTTTGACTGATATGAACTAAGTTAATGTGTTTCTGGGTATTAAATACTGAAAATTTAATCAACTGGGACCGCATTGTGCCTCACCACAACTTACTTTCTAAATGCACTGTATGTGTCGCTTTTAAATTTTTTATCCGTGTCCAAATTTTTCAATTGAAAATTGTACCTATCTTGGTGTTACAAATTCAGGTGTCCTCACCAACTCGTACGTGGTTGGATCCATCATTACAGTTACATGTTCCATTAGTTGATGTTGATAAGGTATGTTGGAAATCTGGTTCAATGAGACTCTTTTCTTTTTCTTTAAATAAGAAGAAATACAACCAGTACATGCGTCAAATTTAAGTTTAATATCCTATTTTCTTTTTCCCCCTACAGGTTCGTTGTATTGTACGAAACATAGTTAGAGACTGGGCGGCAGAGGTACTTCATGATTTATCATTGATTTCTGGGTTCAAGGTTATCACATCTGTGGATCCAAGTTTTACTTTATTCTGTTATTATATTTAATACAGGGACAGAAAGAACGTGACCAGTGCTACAAGCCTATACTTGAAGAACTTGATTCACTATTTGCTGATCGCTCTAAGGAAAGGTACTATTATTTTCTGTTGTTGGTTTTATTTTTTCATATGTGTCTTCCTGTCATTGTATTGTTTCTTGACCGTTGTAAAGAACAAATTACTATTTCTTAGTGTGTGAGTGTTTTTTTATTCCTTGTACTTTACTGTATATGCTAATCATAAATTATGTTGAACAGTCCTCCTGCCTGTTTAGTTCCTGGTGCTGGACTTGGGCGACTGGCTTTGGAAATTTCATGTCTAGGTGTGTACACATTGTTCCGTTGCTAAGAATTCTGCTTTTCCATATATTCATACTCATGGCTATTGTTTCTCAAATTCTATACAGGTTTCATAAGCCAGGGAAATGAATTTTCATACTACATGATGATATGTTCAAGTTTTATTCTCAATCAGTAAGGATGTCATGACCCTTTCCTTACCATGGAAGAGAGTTTTTAATTTTTAGCAATAAATTCTTTGTCCCATATATTTCATTTTCCTTCTCTATTCTGCTTTTTTTCTTTTCCTTAGATGGTTTTGTTTTGTTTATCAGTTCTCGAACTGCTGGGGAGTGGACAATATACCCTTGGATCCACAGCAATTGCAATTCACTTTCAGATAGTGACCAACTTCATCCCGTTTCAGTACCAGATATTCATCCAGCAAGGTATTGATGCTGCTACTTGGGTTCTTTTCTTTGAAGTAATGCTACGGAAGTGTCATTTGTTGGCATAATTTCAGTTTTTTAAAAGCTTTGAAGGCGTTTATCCATGAACCTTTGAGTTACGTTGAAGTTGAATGGATACTGTTGATGGGATACTCTTAGACGTCAGTTTTATTAGTGGCCTAGAAAGAGTTGACAATGGTTGCCATTAAGTTGTAGTAAAACTCATAGAAACATTCCCCTCACAATTTTTCCCCTGCTTATACCGTCACAGTTGACTGGACCATATAAAGTATCTCCATTTTACTCCAATGATATGCTTTTTGTAATATGATTAATACGCTTGTAAGATAAAATTTTAACATCCCAGAATGTTTATTCTGAAGTTTGATAAATTGATTTATAAAACGCTGGCATACTTTGTTTTTTGTTCGAGGATAATTTTGTTTTCCTAAAAATTTCCATTAGGATTTGTTTTCCAATAATTGTAGATTTTCTTTCAAGCAGTGCAGGAATTACCGAAGGCTTTTCTATGTGTGGTGGTGACTTTGTTGAGGTTTATAATGATCCAAACCAAGTAGGTAAGGAAATCTCTATGTCATAATCGTGGGTTTCTTATATTTAAACATTGTAATTGATGCTAATGATTAGATATTTTGAGCACCTAGTAGTAGTAAATATCGTGAGAGATTTATCATTAACGTCTATAGTATTTCACATCACGTACAGGTGTTTGGGATGCAGTTGTGACCTGCTTCTTTATTGACACGGCGCACAACATTGTCGAATACATTGAAATCATATCAAGAATCTTGAAAGATGGTGGAGTAAGTTCCGCAATCAATCCGGATGACTTTAATTTTGTTCCTGTCTTATAGCTTTATTAATGCCTTAATTGATTGGATGACAGGTTTGGATAAATATGGGCCCACTACTATATCACTTTGCTGAGATGTATGGGCAAGATGATGTAAGCCTCCTGTCAATAAAGCACATTTCACTTGCTCACATGCTCTGAGGAAGGCCAGTGTTTTAAAATTGTTTTTGTTCATTTTATAGGAAATGTCCATTGAACTGAGTTTGGAGGATGTGAAGAGGGTTGCTTTGCACTATGGATTCCATTTTGAGGTAACCTCATCCCAATTCTGTCTTGTTGATTTAGCATCATTGGATGATCATACCCGTATAAATTGACTTCTTTCATGGACTGCAGAAGGAAAAGACCATTGAGACAACCTACACTACAAATCCTAAGTCAATGATGCAAGTAAGTCCTACGATATGTAGTGGCTTTTTTCTTTTCCCCCTCTTTTAGTCCCCCTTTACTGTAGTAATCTCTAGCGGGAGCTTTGCATATAAATCCTTGGACACCGGTAATTTCGGAAGCACCCCTTGTAGGGGCATTGCTCTATACAGTAGGAGCCCAACTAACGTCAGACTGCTGGTTTTAAAGATATTAAAATATTATCATACCAATATTTAAAGAGAGATTAAGTTCTCAAGTTGTTTAGGACTTTGAAACGTGTTCAAAGCCGACGAGGAGTTGTTTTTATATACCTTTGCCGCTTCAATCAACTTAAGGTCCTTTTTCCTTGCAGAACCGATACAATGCTGCATTTTGGACAATGAGAAAGAGATCAGCAATAGCAACGAAGCAAGCCACTCCTTAAGTGCTTAACATTTCACATGCTTGCTAGCTAGCTAGCGACTAGGTCTTTGTCAAGTTGATAATTATATATTTTATATATATATATATATATATATATTTCGTGGTAATTTACCACACATTATGTTAACGAAGTGCAGTTGTCTAATTATCTGTGACTGATTGAAAGGCATTTTTTGGATGTGCAAAGTTATTGAGATCGTGGCTAAATGCGACCCTTTCTTTTTTAATTGTTCTTGATTATTAAAAGTAAGATTTTCCCTCTGGCGGAAGCTAAGAGCACAATACATTTTTTTCAACTCAAATTATGCCACATTAATATCATGCCTTATTCTCGAAATAAATTCATTCCTGTCAGGGAACAAGCCTAGCTAAGCTACAATAATTCTTCCCCCCTCTCCAAAATTTATTACAATCCAAGCCAAATTGGTGCATGCCCCACATTATTATTGTCACAATTTTCTGTATAAAAGCTTTATCCTTTTCTTTATCTTTTCCCACCTCAGGTTAAATTAATTATTATTGTGAAGAATTTCTTTTCCAAACTTTACCTAAAAAATGATACGCGTGTTGCCCAAACAAGAATATTTGTTACGGCAAAAAACCAAAGACTCAAAAAAAAAATGACAATCTGAAATGCTGCGATGCTGACTGATACAATAACTGAATATGAAATATCAGAAAATGAGCTGGAACAAAAGGAGTTTTGAAGGTTCTGTAAGACTACCCTGTACATTCTATCCCTATGCTTCCAGTTCAACACAGAGCACCAAAATAAAGCTCCCAGAAGAACCAACTTCCAGACTCAAACTCCCCTCCATCCAGCATTCCCATCATAATACACATTTATGCATTGACTATGAATTCACCAAAATGAGCATCACATGTTTTCTTAATTTTCAGAACAGTAAAAAGTAGTTAACAACAAATAAAACCGAAGCCTTTAAAATTACTTCGACAAGGAAGCACTCCCCCATACTGCCACATCCCTCCTCTCAAGCAGATTCACTTTGTGAAAGCGGCTGAAATGCACACGGTTGTGTACTGCCACATCCCTCCTCTCAAGCAGATTTCACTTTGTGAAAGCGTCTGAAATGCACACAACCACCAATGATGGATCATGTTTTTGAGAAACCTTCCGGAAAACCTGTAGTTCTCCACTATCCCCTCACTGATTCAGAGTTCCTTTTCCCTCCCAAACCTGTAGTTCTCCACTATCCCCTCACTGATTCAGAGTTCATTTGACCTCCACCCCCGCCGTGGGCATTAAGACCAGCAATAGGCATTGACCTTTGAGCAAAATCTGACAAAAGCTTCCGTTGACGCTCATCAGTGTGAGGAAGACTAGCACGTAGAAGCTCCACTGGCATTTCACGATGGATTGCCTTGGTAGCCTCTGAACCAATAACTTCTGTGCTTTGCTGAGGCTGTGTAAATATTGTTTGTACTATAGTTTCATATTTACTCAAGCAATACTTGGTAAGAAGACCAAAGAATTCATCAAAGGATGCCTGCCAAAGGGCACGGTTAGGCCTGCTGCAGTTTCCAGCAGCGTGAGGGTCACTTAAGATTTCAGTTGCCCTTTCAAGAACAGATTTTAGAATAATAGTGGCCCCATCTCCAGAAGGGCTTCCAAGGGGTCGGAGTGGGGGCTGCTCTGATGAACAAACTACTGCAACGAGACAAGCACTTAGTGCACGAAGATCCATACCATTAATGCACGTAGAAACTGTCTTTGCAAGATTAGTAGTTGTCTCAGCGGCTCCAGAATCAGATGGTAGGCCACCAAACAAAAACCTTAAATGCCGGAATATTGTCATGCAGACAATACGGGCAAGCTCACTACCGGGGAAGAGAAGCTGAATATACCTAGAAAGGAATTTTCGGCCCTTAGGAAGAGACACTAACCGTAGGAACACAAGGTCATCCTTTGGAGCCAGACCAACTGCATGGGTGCCTTTACCAAGTGGATCGACAAGCTGAAGTGATGATGCCAACCCTTCTAACAAGATTTGCCGCCTTCGCCTGAGTTGAACCCCACCATCTTGGGGCTGACCATGTTGTATAAGTCGATCAATATCATCAACATCAAGGAGGAGACAAAGGCCATCCTCAACGGCAATTCTAGCAGCAAGCATTGGTTCCTGCTCCAAAGGCTTCTCAGAGGCCTGTTCACCATCACCAGAACCAGAGGGAGGGTCAACTTCAAGGAGGGGGCGAGGCCTACGTATGGAAGATAGAGGAATTCTCCCAAGAGCATCAACAGAACTATGAGTATGCTGATCACTACTATTACGACCTCGGGAAGGGAACTCTCTCAGATGAGATGGGCAGAAAGGTTGTTTTGACCGCGACCCAGCTGATTTTTTTGAAAGACTTGCCTGATGGTAATAATCATCGATATATGGGTCGTTGCTATGTGTCGCAGCATGCTGCATCTTAAGAATACTCTCTATCTCTTCGGATGTCATGTGCTTAGACCTGAACTGGATCCACCCACTCTCACTTTTCTGACTACCAGTATCAGAGCCTTGAGAATAACGCTGTTTTCCTCTATGTTTAGGTCTATGATCTCTTGTGTCAGACAACCCATGCATTCCCTTATGTGAAGGAGAAGGATGGGTACTATAAAGTTGCGACTGCATTGCTGCAAAATGGGCCAAAGATGGCTGAACCGAATGGTGCAATCTCTGCTGTTGTAACTGCTGCTGAGCTGACAGTAATTGTGGGGACAGAAGTCCATTTTGATGAGGGTGCTGTTGCTGCAGTATATTGTTTATGATGCTGGAATGATCCCCATGCAAAACTCCAGAATGCGTGGCCCAATGATTTTGTGCCCTGCTATTGAAGGGAAGGCCAGGGTTGGTAAACTGAGGCATGTTCCCTCCATAATGCAACCCATGAGGTAAACCAGCCATAAGAAGATTAGAGTTAGATAAAGGAGAAAGGTTTGGGGCAGAAAAGGGCAACTGGGAACCACCAGCAAGAGTAGAAATATTCAGCTGGTGGTGTGGTGAACCCTGCTGGGACCTGTTTCCAGGAGGTGGGAATGATGTGAACGTTGATTTGGGCATTAAAATTGGTTCACTGGTGAAGTGATGCTGGACAGGCTGTTGCTCGGGGTATGAGGATGTTCTGTACAAAGGTTTTGGTTGTTTTGATTCGGAAAATCGGGCAGAAGAAGGCTGGGGCTGTGACGACCACCTCTTACCTTCCTCGGAACTTTCTGTATCAAACATATGCTGATCTAACCAGTTACTGAAATCTCCATCTTGGGCCCAATCAGCAGCAGATGAACCTGAACAGAACTACGAATTAATAAAACAGAAATAAAACTCCGAAAGCTGGAGTTGTAGGGAATAAGTGCTATTTACATTTCATCTAAAATGGTAGAAATCAAGCACACCATGAGGTCCAAAGAAGTGATTTAATTTAGACTGAGATCAAAGGAGAGGGTATAATAACCATACTAATAGTTCAACACCAAAGAAACATAATGACTTTCAATCTAACTGCTACTGTTTTTAGCCAAGTTACTTTTATATTTTGGATACTTTAACATTGTATACTACAAAGAGCCAATAATCAACTAAATCTTTATATTAAATCTTCAGCATGCAAGTCGAAACCCTGGTTCCACACATAAATTTAGAAGAACCCAGTCTTATCATGTCATAAATAGGACAAAAGCTTCTCCTATATGCTAATAAAACTTCAATCATACACTAATCAAAGCGCTAATTATCAAGCATATGAGACTGATCTGACATTAAGAGTTTATTTAAGGAAAAAAAAAAAAAAGAGCATAATTGTAGAATGAATAAAGCCAATAGCCCAAGAAGTTAACTTGGAAGCACCAGGATGAGTATTTTAGATATTAAATAATAACAAAAAATTTGCAAACCCATTTTTTAAAGGTAAAAGAACCATTGAGTTTAAGGCAGAGTTGTACAATTTTTCTCGTTTTAATATTCTGCTAACACAAGTACATTCAGGTTTCAATTCGATGCACTGTAGACTAAAATACGTCCTCTATTGTTAACAGAGGTAATACAATCTGTGCGGGTGCATGTTCAACTAATTCATTTTTGCTAATTATATTATCTAGCATTGAAAATAGAAAATTGCAACGGTTTCCAAAACCAACATAAATTTTTTGCTTACAATTAAAATGATTGAGATGCAGGTACATAAGAATACAATCTCAAATGAGATCACCAGCAGTTTAAAGCTTATCACATAATTGGACAAAGGAATAAATCCAAACCAAAACGCAAGCACGACAAACCTAAGCACCATCATAACATAACAAAAGTTGACAGTTTGTTACTCACTTTCCCGTGAAAAGGATCCAGAACCTCTGTCTCCTATAACTCCTGGATGTCTTGGTCCCGTTACAACTTTGTTTAACTATATAAAAGAAGAAGAAAAAAGAGTCATTAAGAATTAGTTGGGGCAGAATGGCCAATGAAGATGAACATATAAGGAAAATGCACACAACAGACAGAAAAAGACAAAACATTCTCCAAAAACAGAAAAAACCACTGCTACTGAAATTTTGAGTTTGAGAGACAAACAGATTCATTGATCATAGCAATCACAATTAAGCATAAAGTTACATTGAAGGAAAAAAATGTATTCTGGTACATTCAAACAAGTGAATTTACTGGGTAGAAACCATCATCAGTGAGTAGTAACTACCAGCTGATAATATTCTGGATGAAAATCATAGCTGTATCATTAGTCTTTTCTTTGATATAATTATCAGCAATGCAGCATAAGAAATAGAATCTCAAGACAAATAAAAGTAGGACATATATTAAGATATTGAAGAAAATTTCCTAACTTCAATCACAAGCTTATGTATACATATAAGCAAAAACATACTGATTAAAGTATCTCATAACTAAATGTCATGTAGATACAAACTCAAATTGTTGCAAATCATCAAAATTAAGAAAGCTCACCTTTGCAAAAGTACTTGCCAGATCATCCACGTCAGATAAAGATCCCAAACCTAGACCCTAAATGCAAAAATAAATATCAATGTTAATAAACAGGTTTTATATCACTGAAAGCCAAAAGTCACCAATACAGAGCCTACAACATATGTTCATTATACTAAATAGACAATAAACTCAAACTTCATCACAGTGAAAAAAAAAATTAGGGAAATGGTTGCCCATACCATAGCATCAAGCATAATGCTAGAGTACTCAAGCATGAACTACACAAAACATACGCACACCAGTTGTAGTGGCAAGTGAACAATACTTAGTGTGAAAAAGTGTAAAAAGGTGTAATGGACCTTACATGCAAATTGAACAAAGTCAGCTATTGCACAGTTGGCCTTAGAGTCTATATTAAGATTAACGGGGAAAAGCAATCTAACCTCATCCTTCTCAAATAAATGGTACTCATTATCAACAGGGCCAAATAAAGGTTTTCTGTCTTCCTCATCTTCCAAACCCCCCAACTCAACTTCTTCCACCAATTTTTGACCGAAAAATTCGTATTGTGAGGCATCAAAGAGTTTATTATCTGTATGAAAATCAAAACAAAGTTAAACATCCAAATCAAGAGAGCTACTTCAATGATATATAAACGGGTAAAGCTGCAAAAAAGAACCATTCATGTCATACCCCTAACATTAATTTCCCACACATTTCACACCACAATGTCAGCTAAATTTTCAATCATTCTCATAAACTAGTCATATGAATTCAGTCAGGACAAGAACCTTGGCCAGGGTCATACAGCGGCAACTCATCAATAAAGCAAAATTAAGCTAAACCCAATTGACAATAAGAAGTAAAGTCCCAGCAAAAATAATTGGGCAACCAAAAAATATATTCATGGACAGAGCTCATAATCATCAACTCCAAACTTCTACTTTTAAACCAATCTTCCCAACAAGCTACAGAAAAAGAATTTCCCAACAAACAATCAGAAAGGAAAAAAAAAACCCTAATTTTTTTTTCATTTTGTGGTGAGAAAAGATAGGAAAAAGAAAAGAGAATCTCATGCCATTAGTTTCCTCAAACTAAAAAAGACATTTAAACATTTATGATTTTATTTCCTTCCACTTTCTCAGCGTACAAAAAACCTCTTAATGCGAAGAAGAAAAAAAAAACTACAGATCTTGAAGGTTAAAAAGAAACCTGAGGAACCTGAGGAACTCTCGAGAAAGTCCCTAAAATCTGCGCCATTAGATCTCTCCATATTTACAGAACGACCAACAGCGTCCGCGACCCTAGAATTCGAAGCCCCGGTGTTGAAGCGAAAACGACGTCGTCTTGGTCAGGATCAGCATCAACGCAAAAAGCCGAAACTCGAGGGCTTCATTTGGAGATTTACGCGGTGGACGGAGACAAGGGCGAAGAAAAATGGGGATGGCAGGGAGTGTCGATAGTGGGGAAATCGTAGGGCCAAAGTCGGAGAGGTCGCGAAAAAGGGTTAACCCCTCTCAGAAGAGAGAGGGATGTAGGGAGAAAGGGTTATGAAGTTAGGTCATTTTGCAGCACCGCGAATGAAGAAGACGACTTTCGCATTCGCGCACGTGCTTCCTCCAGAGAATGGCGGTGAGAAAACACGCAGAGAGAAGTGGCGGCCTCTGATTGGCTCAGCTCCAACTGTTTCTTTCTGTATTGAAGCTCGGATATTCGGACTTCGGAGGCCCGATATGGATCCTTGGGTCCGGCTCCGCCTTCCGACCAATGAAGGAGTTACGCGTGTCGCGGTGTGACAATGGCACTTGACCTTGACTTGGAGAGAGAATAGAATGTAAGGGCTCCACGGTGAGATTAGGTGACACGTCATCGTGTTATGAGAGGATATTCTCTGTGGCTAGGATTTAGAGAAGAATATGGGAAACGGTGCCGTTTTGGTGGACATTCTAATTTTGCTATGATATTTTTCAAAGGAAGCGTTGGTTTTCTTGGAAATTTACCGTTTTTATGAAACGTGCAAGATGAGGAATCAGAAATGATGATTAGGGTAGGGCTAATAGTCTCGTGTAAGCAAGAGAAATTGGGTAAGGAAGACAAGCATAATATTAATTTCCTAGAAATTAGGTAGCAAAGAAAACTCTAATTGAGAGATGAAATGAAAGAGAGAAAATGTGAAAGATGATTACAATGAGAGAATGCATAGTCACGTGATATTTTAAAAAAACAGAACGTCAATAAACGATCGATCATAATAATTGATGTAATAAGTAAATCAACGTAAATTAACATATTTAGTCATTTCTGTAACATTATTCTTTTACTCCCCTCCTTTGTAGTAGAATGACATGGCCAGTAGCTTTCTTGTTTGTTCTTTCTAGCTCTCAAGTGATGCATATAGAACTAGTACGATTAGTTCGGTTATGAAACGAAGGTTAGTTCTTTATTAAATTACCAACATATACCAATACATTTTCAACAATATAGAGGGTTAATTACCTCTTATAGTTTTGTGACCTATAAACCCAGGCCAGTGAATCGTCAGTGAACCAAAATGAATACAAATCTGGAAGTGCTTTTAAGTACTGGTGGAGATCTCCCAGGAGACTAAGGTGAGAACACACAATTAGACCAAAGTTTTATAGCTAATTAGGATAAGAGAGAAGCAGGTGTCTAGTCCTTTTCTTTTACTCTAGGAGTTCTATAAGCAAACAAACAAATATACAATAACTACAATTCAATACATATATAAGCTTCCTCAGTGTACAGATTATAATATCAATAATTGGGAGAATATTACAGTTGTTAAGAGAATTAGTCCAATACAACATAAAAAATGAAAAAATCAAAGGAGAGAGGGAAAAAAAAACCCATGCTTAACCGCACACATCATTTTGAAATAAACAAATATGATTTTTTATTATTTTTTAATACAAGCGATAGTCTAAATTATAAGGGGTCTGGTGTGAAAGTCAAAGCCTTTTTTTTCACTGAACCAGACCCCGTTTGGCTACCACATTCACAACTTAATTCAATTAAGGATTAAACCAAATATGATCAAACCCACGAAAAGGTATGCATGCGTGTGTATATGTATGTATGTATATGTAGCTTAATAATATAGAAATGGTGGACTTTAGCTTGATTATTGATCTTAAAGTTTTGATTGATTGAAGGATTAAGCTTCCTGATGCTCCGGTCAATTCACATGCAGAGGGCAGAGGAGAGGAAGCAGAGAGCGTCTGACCTTCACCTCATGCACATGTAACGTGTTGTCCCTTGACGCCCACATTTCTCCTTCACTTTAATCCCACACACACAACATACAAGACCACGTCCAAACTCTCTCTCTCTCTCTCTCTCTCTCTCTCTCTCAAATTCAAATATTCATTCATGGGTTGGTAGCGATTCTTTCATTTTCACTCCATCTTTATATGATCTTTGGTGACATTTCTTTATTCTCACACTGACCCTATATATACATTTCACCAAATTCATTGCAATGTAGAGAGAGAGATAGAGAGAGAGAGACCAGAAACGTTTTATATTCTCAAACTAATATATCAAAACCTCCTCGTTCCAGTTTCTGTGTTTCTGAGGTTGAGGAGTTTAACGTATGTGCCTGCTCAGGTACTTTTCATGAGTTTTAATTCTTTGCATAATTATTAGTTTCTGTCATTTGGGTTCCTTGAATTCATTGAAACCCTGTGTGATCCCATGTTTTTGTTTCTTTTTTAGTTATAAATCTATTTGTTTTCCGTGGTTTTTTTAACGTTCATTCTTTGTTTGTAACTCCTTTTTCTTCTGTTATGATTATAATCGAGATAATAAAAGAAAATAGAAGTTATTGATTCTTTCCAAGTCTCCTCGGTGTTTTCCTATTGGGTTTTGGACTTTCTAGCTTTGACCTTTCGTTGGGATTCTTTTTGTTGGGTTAGAATTGGAAGTCTCCTATATCATGCTGAATTTTCCTACTTGCAAATAGTTGAATTTGGTCTAGTTCGTATAGAATTGGGAAACCTATATTTTGTATAGAATTGGGAAACCTATATTTTGAGCTGTACTCTCTCTCTCTCTCTCTCTCTCTCTCTCTCTCTCTCTCTCTGTTTCTGTGGATTTTATACAATTTGATGACATATGGTTAACCAGCATAGTCTTGCAGTTCATGTAACTACAGTTGGATTATATATAAAGAATAATTTGCAGGTGGGTGATTTCTAAATTCAATTTACCATTCTCTGTCTTCTTTTCCCTTCATATTGGTCATGATTGTGAGGAAGATTGATTGAAGTCGGCAGAGTTAAAATAGCCATTGGATTGGACAAAAAAGCATAGGGCACATCGTCTTTGGACTGATCACAATGGACAAGTTTTTGTCCTTCAACTCCTGATATATAAGCACTTACCAATTTTGATTTTCATTGAATTCTGTGGTTTGCAGCCATGGATATTGCAGTTGCAAAACGAAGGAGCAGTTTTTCTGGCAAATTTTTTGCAGCTGCTGTCCTCATTACCCTCTGCTTTGTCATGTTCAAGCAGTCGCTTAATTCTGGCAGCCCCAACGTGGTCTGTTTCTGATGTATAATCTTTACTTTTGTTGTTTTTTTTTTAACACATTAATTATTTACATTTGGCTTGGTTTTTTCCTCTTGTATGTGCAGTTTTCTTACCATGAAGCCGGCGTGACGCATGTCTTGGTTACAGGAGGTGCTGGCTACATAGGTTCTCATGCTGCACTTAGGCTTTTGAAGGATTCATATCGTGTAACCATTGTGGTATCTCTCATTGACGCAATTTCAAAGCTTTTTCTATTTTCATCGATTTTCCTTTTTTACATGCATTATTGAAATTGAATGTAACTGTTTAATGTGTTTCATTGAATAAAACCCTTTTGCTTCTTTGTACAGGACAATCTCTCCCGAGGAAATATCGGCGCTGTAAGGGTTCTTCAGAAGTTATTTCCAGAACCCGGGAGACTTCAGTTTATTTACTCAGACCTGGGAGATGCCAAAGCTGTATCCTAATTATGATAATTAAAATTAGTATCACTAATTCTTATTTTCTTCTCTGATCCATTTCAATAAACAATGTGTGTTGCACATTCCTTGATTCTTGTCCTAGGTCAACAAAATCTTTTCAGAGAATGCATTTGATGCTGTCATGCATTTTGCAGCTGTTGCCTATGTTGGTGAAAGCACACTTGAGCCTCTTAGGTAAATTCAATCTTTAATTTCCAGTTAATCAACATGTTTACTCTTCTCACTGTACCTTTTAATCACATATAATCTGTGTTCTGCAGATATTATCACAACATCACATCAAACACCCTGTTGGTTTTGGAGGCAATGGCAGCACACAATGTGAAGACATTGATCTATTCTAGTACTTGTGCCACATATGGAGAACCCGAGAAGATGCCGATCACCGAAGAAACTACACAGGTGAGAACTCATAACAGAGTTTTTGTCTGTTTTATCCAACCTCAAGATCACAATTAATTCATTATCTTAATAATATGTCATCTGCAAAGTGTAAATATTGTGTTAATACATCAAGCAATATACAACACAGAATAGTTTTCTATACACCAAACACTTAAACCCTTAGAATTTATAAATGTTCAAACACAGAATAGTTCTCTGTCAAGGTCCAAACACTTAGAATTTATAAATGTACCAACTCAGGTCCCAATCAATCCATATGGAAAAGCCAAGAAGATGGCAGAAGATATCATACTGGATTTCTCCAAAAACTCAGACATGGGGGTCATGATCTTACGGTAGGTGCTGACACAGTCAAAAACCATTTATTTAGTTTTCAAATTTTTAGTTTAACACAACATGAAGCATAAACAATTTCCCAGGTTGTATATTTTGGATCTCTCGATATAACTGAAGCTAATATACATACGGTTATGTATTCAGATACTTTAATGTGATAGGATCAGACCCTGACGGAAAACTAGGAGAGGCTCCTCGACCTGAGCTACGTGAGCAGGGCCGAATATCTGGTGCTTGTTTTGATGCAGCTCGAGGGATTATTCCTGGACTGAAGGTACTTTTTTTCCCCTGCTCCCCCTTCTCTTTTTCAGCTAGACTTGTTTAGACCAAAATCAATGTGAGAAATTGAATTCCTTTATTTATGTTATTGATTCTAGGTCAGAGGAACAGACTATGAGACAGCTGATGGCACTTGTGTGAGGGACTACATTGACGTCACTGACCTGGTTGATGCTCACGTAAAAGCTCTTGCCCATGCACAACCTGGAAAGGTTGGGATCTACAATGTTGGCACTGGAAAAGGTTAGCAAATCCCTCAAATTTTGTTTTTCTCTTTTCCTTATCCTTTCTTTCCTGGCCCTGCTTCTCCTGATCTTTTGGATCATTTTTATCGCAGGTAGTTCAGTGAAGGAGTTTGTCGAGGCGTGTAAGAAGGCGACAGGGGTGGACATAAAGGTTGAATACCTCAGCCGAAGGCCAGGGGATTATGCTAAAGTTTATAGTGACCCTTCCAAGGTAAGGCAGGAGTTAAATTGGACAGCCCGCTATACACTTCAAGAGAGCTTACAGATTGCATGGAGATGGCAAAAATCCCATCTGAACGGCTATGGTCTTTCCAATGCTATGGGTTGAGAAGCTGCCAGAGATACTGTTGTGGAAGTCTGATATTGCTCCGTTGAGTTGAACATGCATTTCTTTTTACTTGGAACAGGTAGTAAAATTCCAACGGGAATTTAGGAAAATCTCTGGGTGTTCACTGAGAGAAAGTCCTGCCCTTTTGGTTCATAGTCTGTGTGCGGTTTTATTCCTATACTGTATTCAAACCCAGAAAAAAAGAAAAAAGAAAAAGAGAGGGTCAGTTAGCTGATTTAAACAGAGGAAACATTGATACTTCACTGTATAAAATAGTCAGTTTTGAATGTTATCTGCACATAAGTATAAATGTTGAATGCTAATATTTCCTTGAAACGATCTAATTTCTTTCCTAATATTTTCCTTGGCAATATATAGTTCTCTCTTCGAAAGTAACATAAGTCACTCGTATGCAATTTGAGAAGAATTAGTAAATGAATGCTTGTACATTTACTAATCTATAAAATGCTAAAATGCAAAATAGTTTAACTAGAGCGAAAAAGAAGTACCATTTATGGTGCCAGTAGGTAGGTACTAAAGGGCTCGTCAATCATAAGGTGTCAAGAAGTAACTTGTGTTTCTCATCTCAGTGGTTAGACTCTTCAATACACTGCAAAGCTCTGCTGTTCTAGGCTGCACTGGATCTTCAAAGAGAAAAGCGTGTACTTGATTTCTGACTTCAATCCAACTGCAGCCTGGTTGCTTCTCCATGCTACTTTCTTTCATTAACACCCTGACTCTTTCAACCTCATCCCATCTGCCTGCCTCAGCATGCATGTTTGACAAGAGCACATAATTTGAAGCTTTATCAGGTTCAACTTCTAAAAGCTTCTCGGAAGCATATTTGCCAAATTTTAGATTCCGGTGTATCCTGGAAGCTCCAAGCAATGCACCCCATATTCTGGCAGTTGCCTTGATCTTCATATTACTCACCATTTCAAAGGCTTCCTCTAGCCTCCCTGCACGACCAAGCAAGTCAACCATGCAAGCATAGTGTTCGGCCAGAGGTTCAATAAGGTAAACTTCCGTCATGCTCTTAAAAATTTCTAAACCCCACTCAACCAGCCCACTGTGACTGCATGCAGATAACACCCCAACAAAGGTGACCTGATCTGGATTCACCCCTTCTATTAGCATCTGTTTGAAGAGCTCTACTGCCTCTCTACCATGTCCATTTAGAGAATACCCAGATATCAAAGAGTTCCAAGAAACAATATCACCATGATTGATATCTTCAAACACAAGCTCAGCATTCGTGACCCTTCCACATTTAGCATACATGGTAATCAGGGCATTGCAGACAAACAAGTCATTTACATAACCACCCTTCACAACCAAATGGTGAAGTTGCTTTCCAACTTGTAAAGCTGCAAGATTGGCACATGCACTTAGACAACATGCAAAAGTTGATTCATCAGGCCTCTTTCCTTCCTGTCCCATCATCACAATACTCTTTAGTGCATCCAGATATAGCCCGTTTTGCACAAAACCAGTAATCAGAGAATTCCAAGAAACTATGCTCCTCTCGCCCATCTCCTCAAAGATCTTAAGTGCTTTATCCATCTGCCCTACTTGAGCATAACCAGTAATCATAGTATTCCAAGAAACGATGTCCTTGTTAATCATTTTTCTGAAAAGAGATTGAGCTTCAACCATTTTTCCACACTGAGCATAGCCCGCAATCATTGTGTTCCAACAAACAACGTCATAGATGGCAATCTGGTTGAAGATTTGACTTGCTTCATCCATCCTTCCATTTTGTACATATCCAGACATCATTGCAGTTTGTGCTGCAATGTTCCTGTATGGCATCCGGTTAAGCAATTGCCTTGCTTCATCAAGCTTGCCAACACGGACATACCCATTGATCATTGTAGTCCATGACACAGAGTCCATCTCAGGCATATCCCTGAATATTTTGATAGCCTTATCAATTTGGTGGTCTCGAACATACGCTGCAAGCATTGCATTCCAAGACACCACATTTCTACTTGGCATCTGCTTAAAGAGATCCTCTGCCCTTGCAATATTCCCATTTTGTGCAAACCCACATAACATTGTGACCCATGAAACAACATTCGGGTTGGGAATCTGCTTAAAGAACAGCCAAGCAGAATCCAAATCACCAACCTCAACAAATCCATCCAACATCAAATTCCATGAAACCACATTCCTCTCAGGCATCTCCTCAAAAAACTTCACTCCCAGACGCATTTCCCCATTCTTGGTATACCCTGTTAGAATTGAATTCCATGAAACTAAATTTTTGGCTGGCATTTCATCAAATAATCTCTTAGCATCATCAAACTTCCCCTTCTTGGCATACCCTGCGATCATAGCATTCCAACAAATTGCATCTCGCTTATCAGGAAGCAAATTGAATAGCTCTTTGGCTTTCTCAAGCTCACCATTACGAGTATAGCAAGTTATCATTAAGGTCCATGAGTAAAGGTCTCTTTCTGGCATGTCAACAAAAAGCATATAAGCTTCCTCAACCCTATCATTGTGCAGGTACCCCGCAATCATAGAGTTCCAAGAAACCAAGTTTCTATGACGCATTTGATCAAACAGATGGCGTGCATTGCTAACTCTACCATTCTTAGCATAAGCAGAGATCATAGAATTGTATGTTACAGTGTTCCTCTGAGCCATTTGTGAGAAAATTTTAATTGCTTCATCGATCCGCCCTGACTTCCCCAACCGGGTAATCTTCAGATTTTGATTAAAGACTTGGCTCCCCCTTTCACCTATTGATCTGAGCTTCATTGGTCTTTGCTACTGATGACTGCGAAGTGGTCAAGACATTTCCTTTGCTAGTTATCAGTTCAATCCGAATGAAACCTTTTTTCCAACATATCCATGAACACGGCTAGAATTTTCAATTTTTCATTTTCCATTGCATGAATATGAGAAAAGGTGGCGGATTTTGAGATTTATCACAGCCACTGATCAAAATGAAGCTCACTTTTCAACCCAAAAAGATACAAACTCACTCGACCACAATGGTAGGAAGGGCTTCTGCATACAAGGGACCCCAAAACACTTCCACAGTAGACAATTGACCACAATGATTTGGTTGGAGGAGTTCTCGAGAGAAAAAGAGTGGTGTTTTATAGTTTAGGCAGTTGATTCTTTGTTGTCTTGCGTTTTTGAAACGTTTCGGGTGATCTTTTTGTAATGTTAACGAGTAGTACTAGTAGAATGCCAATTCGAAACGTTTCCGTTTGGCTGATGATGCAAGCTGTTCACAAAACGTCTCCTTTTCAGGAAAAACCAGAAGAAGAAAAAAACCCCGAACAGAACAAAATTGTAATCTTAAGAGCTACATTTTTTTCATAAAGAAGATGATGGAGAGTCTTCCTCAACAGCAAAAAATATCCCAATCATATCGTCTGAGGAACATAATATAACAATGATCAAAACTTTATATTTAAGGAGGCAAAGTGGTAAACCCATCAATGCCCCTATGTAATGTGGGTATATGGTGATAGCAGTATAAATAACAAGGGAGTAGTCCTTGTGCAACTATTCTTTAGACCGCCAAATACAGCCATCCGCCACATCGAGGGTGATAAGCACCCAACTGAAAATTGACCTCAACTCTACTCTTTTCTACTGTCTGAAAATTGCAGGCTCATTTCAACCTTCTTCTGTATCGATGCCAATCCAAAATGCTTGGGAAGGCAGATAACTAATGCTAATCGCATTTCAGTTTAGTTAGATCATAGCTCATCGTGGCCCTCAGGTTCCGAATCAACCTTTTCCTTTGCTGAATCATCTGAGTCCCTAGCTTTCTTGTCATCTTGTGAGGAATTGTCAGAACTTGTGCTGGAATCTTGAGCTTTTTCTCTGCTGCTGTCTGTTTCATTGCTTGTGGGTTTCTCAATTTTAGGCTTTGGCTTGGGGATTCTGTTAATGTTGGCAACCTAGACAGACACAATCGTATAGATAAAATGTTACAATCATCGAGAAGTAGCTTGTGAATTACTTTTCCATTTATTTTCTGAATCAAGAAAGAATTGCAACAATACCTCGTCTTCCAGATCAAATGCCTTCTGATAAACTTCACTAGATGTGAATGCTGGTTTGCTATATCCAGGAGTCCTTCAAGAAAGAACAAAAATAGGTCAACCAAATGGGAAGCACTGGCACACTTTTAAGTTATTTAAGGAAGGAGAACAGGCTGGAAATCAGTCAGTAACCAAAATCAATTAGTAGCAAATCAACGACAGGGTGAAATTAAGGCAACACTACTACAGCTAACAGGGTGAAATTATGCACTTTTACTGCTAACTTCAGGTTTTTTTAAAGGGAAGATCTCAAAAAGTAACCCAAAGCAATAATTTTAAACCAATTATGCGCACTTAGATTAAAGCATCCTTTGTCTTAGCAGCAGATGTCCAGCATAAATGTGCATCAGAAGATTCAGAACAAAGTAAGACTTTGGTAGTTGAGAAAAAGAACAGTACAAAATAACACAAAATACATTCGGAAAGCAAGTCATAAAACATAAAAAATCAAAGCCAGATAGCAGCAAAAGGGA
>NC_024129.1:15940413-15959932 GCF_000346735.1 Prunus mume | reverse complement strand
TATTTAAATCCCACAATTTTCTTTGTTCTCAGCAAAAAAAAAACACAAACAAATGAAACCACAAATCTGAAATTTAATATTTTCTAGAGAAAGAGAACAACTTTACCTCTCTCCAAGAACTGTAACTGGAATTCTAACACTTGGGTATTGTTGAGTTGAGAGAGAGAGAGAGAGAGAGTTTGTAAACAGGAAGTTGGAAGGAGGTTTTTAAAACTTAATATAAAGAGTGGTGGGGTGTGTGTATAGATGTACTATGGTTAATTATTAAGTTGGATGACCTTTTTTGTCTTTTTATACAATAATAAAACTTACAGCTTAATTATTTAAGTATTAGGGTGAACAAAGAGAAGTGCGGGGTTTAAATAGAAAATCTCAAGGGAAATGGGCTAATTCCCTAGGTTTCCTAAAAGGAAACCTTTTAGTTTACCCCCCTTCATCGTGGATCATTTTCCTTTACTACTCTACAGCCATACATGTGAACATCATTCTTATCTACATGTAAGATTATATGTGCATGCATAGTTGACATCAACAATACCTCAATAGAATTAAAAGAAATAAACACAGCAATGACGATAGCTTACTTTTTCTGCTCAGCCTCCTTCTCGTCCAACCAAGTCTTCAACTTGTCAGCATCACTTAAAACCTGGAAAACACACACATGAATATCCCGCACCTTAAGCGTCAGAGATCATCAAAGAGCACCAAATAAAGTTTATTACAACTAATACTATTTATAAAATCAGGAAGAGTTTGTGTTAAATTAGTTCTGATTGAAGCACCTCATTTATTCGATCTTTCGGAATCCAGGGTTTGTTCAACTCCCAGCCACGTACAATCTGCAAGGATGAGGAGGGAAAAGACCAATTTATGTCTCATAGATAGTGTAATGGTGTGAACTGTATTGTACCAACAGGTCTATGAATCTTGAATGGGTGATGGACCTAATGGCAATTGCATCTTTCACACATAAAATTTAGGTCGTTTTTCAAGACAATGCAGACAGGGAAAGAAAAACTTATATGCACGCCAAAAGGGGTGTACATTTCTTGCCCTTGCAAACGAAAGAAATTTAAAAAATATATATATATATATATATATACACACGTTTTCTATTAGTGGTTCTATTTATTTGTTTAGTAATGAAATTACCAAATGGAATTTCTACCATGTGATATACTATCTAATTCATATGATTCTTCTTTTCCCACAAGGTACATATACAGGTATAGGTAATAGGTATACATAATAAGTGTGTCTGAATTTACCTGTTGCAGCTCAACAAGGTACTTACGAGCGTATTCCACTGCTTCTGGCTGTGCAGTAAGCTCTTTGAATCTGCATCCAAGAATTCATCAGATCAGATACATTGTATTGACTTGGCAAAAGCTTTATCCTTTAAAAATTCATACACCTAGAATTATATATTACCCAGTTCAGTTAAAAACTAAACAAACCAAATAGGAATATACCTGAAGAATATAGGATCACCAGTAGTTTTTAGCAAATCTAGGCGTTCCTGAAACTCAGTAGCGGTAGCATCTTCACCATCCGTGTAGAGCCATTCTTGTACCTAAGAAAAATATAGCACGTTTAAATAACTTAAGTCAGATATATTTTATCAAGACGAACTTTGGTTTGCAAGAAAGAAATATGTACCTCGTCAAGCTTTCCAATAAAGGATTGGCGTTCCTCGCTAGTTGAAATCTTTTCAAATTCCTCGGATGTTTCAAGCTGGTAAAAGAAAGTTTTCGTTAAAAGATTGAAACAAGAACATATTGTTATAACCTAAAACTATTTTACTATTTATATAGGAACAAACTAGCAATAGAACAAAATACTTTTGCCTATCAAACCAAAAAAAACAAGGAAATACAACATTAGATGCTTGTCGCAGACATATCAACAAATAGTTGAAGGCAATCATTTCCATGAGAAAAAAATACTTTAGCAACATAGGTGAAAAAATTAATAAAAAACACAATTGCAAGGGCATAGTGTCCAATTAAGAACATTGGTGAAGCCCTCTTACATATCCAATCAAGCTATACCTTGGTAACATATATTGATAGAAATGAGAGGAATTCTGGTGGGTTGAACTACAAAGGGAAAACCAGAAACATTTGGAAACATCGTACGTATTTGTAAGAAATGGAAATATGCAACATACTGTTCATTCAAGATTGGTTTTCTTAAGCTGAGAAGAAGGAAAAAAAAGCTGATTGAACCTTCCCACCTTTTCTTTAGTAGCGTATATGTATCCTTCCAAGTTATTCTTCAACTCTGCAGTTCTCCTCCGCTCTGTATCCTTCTTGTCTAATTCTTCTAACTTACGTTTTGCTTCAGCAAGAGATTCTTTTGAAGGAGACATTGCAGGTCCAACTGTTTTCTCAACAATCTACAATAGATAAAACTATTTTAGTGAAAAGACAAGGTTCTAATGAGCTGTTAGAAGAACAAAAGAATCTTAAGGCAATTAGCTCATTTATACCTTCAGTGGAATCCTAAAGGTCCGCTTTTTCAGCTTTCTTTCAATACCAAGATCCGTGGTACCTTGTCCTTCTATAGTAGAGTTGTTAGTGTTACTATTTCCACCATCTTCAGTATTGTCATTGCTTTCTTCTGAAGAGTTCTTCGCACCAGTTTCAGTCGATACATTGGGGGCAACATTAGTGGAATTCTCCACAGTTAGATTCTTCTTAGGAACTTCTACCCATTCTGTTAATTCAATAACAGCATCTGCACGATCCAGTGACAAAACACCACTTCTACTCAAAGAGAAATGCAGACTTGCTTTAATGGGGGAAGACAAATTCCGTGACGCATACCTAAATAAGATAGAGAAGACAAATATAAAATGATGTCAGTATTCGTCTCATGCTCTGCATGGACATACAGCTAGCACGTCTTTAAGACATTGCAGCATAAATCATCCAGAAAGGATCTGGAAATGCAAATCCTTACTTTTCACTTGTATCTGTCAAACTGGACACAGAGTACTGAGCAAATATAGGAGAGGTGACACCAGGGGGTAAAGTATCTTCACTTTCATACGCTAGAGAAACTTCAAAATCTTTGCTCTGGGTAAAGGATCTGAACATCTATTTTTATAACAAACCAACAATAAGGAGTGAAATTAGCAGAAATACTAATTAAATGAAACCCTTTACTAAATTTTTGCTATTTCCTGCCATGGTACTTACCTTGCTGGGGAGTTTCTTCATCCGTTGTACGAGTAACTGCCTAGTGCTATCTTCTTTCATAAGATCAGGGCCATCTACCTCAAGCACAAACCCATAGGAAGAACCATCAATCATCCCTAACTTACGGTTCAGTTTGATTCCATCACTTAAATTAGCAGCATGTAATGCTGCACCAAGAACTATAGCTTCATCAGCATCCAGATGTCTATCCAACTCTTTCCTTCCAAGATATTCCTGAAGCTTAGCCTGTCATGAAGAAAAGAGAGAATTTTTTTTCATGATCACTCTTTTAACAACTCAATATGACGATTTGATGCAATACAACAACATTAATATCAAAATGATGTACGACAGCACCATTGAGCAAATAATTTGTGATTACTGATTAGTCTAGGACACTACCTAGAGACAATAATCAACAATTAACATTCGATACTAGGTTTGTCATTACTGGTTAGTCTAGGTTTTACTTGGGGATGGAACAATGGGCTGAAGCTAAAACCAAGTGAATCCTAGACTACTCTCCGTCTCCTACTCATTCCATCATGGAATACAGCATATTATACAAGAATATTTTCTGCCTCATATAGATGCAAAGGGAATAATATAGGTCAAACCTGCAACTTTGGCACTCTGGTAGCTCCTCCTATCAGTTCCACTGCATATATCTCATCTAACTTTAAACCAGAATGATTAAGAACTTCTTTAAGAGGTAAAAGTGACTTCTCCCACAGATCTTCACATAGCTCTTCAAACTTTTCACGAGTTATCGTGCTCCTGAAAAGGAAATAAATCTCATGTAAGTATGTAAATAATGTTCGGTATATTACCTTGGACAACTACCTAACACAAAATTATAAAAATTATAAAAAGCACTTTAAATTCCATCAACCTGAAGTCTCGATCATCATAAAGGGATTCAACAGATATTGGAGCCATTGTGTTTGCACTTAGAATTTCCTTGGTACGTTTGACCTGTTTCTTCAACTTAGCCATTGCTTTTGGAGACTTTCTGACATCAACCCCATTCCCCAATTGTTTATTGAACTCGTCAGCAAAATACTCCACCAACCGTAATTCCAAATTCTGACCCCCAAGTTCTGGGTTCCATCTGACATCCTTGACCTGGGAAAATGTGACAAGTTATGTAGGAAGCTTACAGTGAGGCGAAATCTAAGACACTGGTGAGCGGCACTAAAAACAATATGGAGAACGAGGAGACAACTGATTAAACATTTATCTAAAGTTTAATCCAACCATATGTACAAATTATACCAGAAAATAAAACTTTAAGAAAATTAGCCGAGATAATTGCAAATCAAAATGAGAACTGAAGTAAGTTATGCCTTGCCTTCTTTTGGTAACAGGAACATGGAAGGAGGAACTTCACATTGGTGGATTATTTTTACTGTCAAGGTTTCTTGTTTTTCCTTTATTGATGGACAGAGGAACTTTAACAAAATAATTCGAATTGGATTGAAATTTACCTGAAATTGGTTGACTGATACAGTCTTCCCAAACTCCTTGGCATTATAAGCCGAGAAATAAACGAGTGCAGCATAGGTACTGCTGGTGCCCATATCATAGAAAACTACATGCCTCGACTCATTTGAGAAATCCTTATCAATCCCATACTGCAATGCCGCACCAGAATGCTCATTTATCAAAGAAAGAACATTAATCCCTGCCAACTGTGCCGCCCGGAATAACCCCTTTCGCTCTGCTTGCCCAAAGTACGGAGGAACTGAAATTACAGCATCCTTTACAGGTACTTTCGAATGAAACTCTGCTAAGTTTGCAGCATAACCCAAAATCATGGCCACTAGTTCCTCAACCGAATAAGTACTCACTCTATCATCAATTTTGAAAGTGGCAGTGCCCCTAGAATCTTCTGTAATGTCGAATGGTAAGTACAATGAATCTAAAAGACTGTTGCTGTAATTGAAGGGTTTTCCAATCAAGTCCCTTGTTTGAGAATAGACTTTCTCCGGGTATCGAGCAACCAATCCAGCAGCTTCCTCGCCCAGTAGGCGGTCACCGGAATGAAATGCAACCAAGTTTGGAGATTTTCTCTTGGACATCTCGTTGATAGCAACTGTGATAGGACTCTGCCCGCGTTTAAGGTTCACAACCGCAACTTTCACCCATTCGGAGCCTAGATCTATGCTCATCACCGCGGATTGAGAAGGAGAAAATACAAGGCAAAGCACCGATAGGAATAACCCTAGCTTGAATAAGATCGACGCCATCCTAGATTGCATTAGTAACCCTAGGACTTCAAACTTCGTCTGAACAAAACAACAATAAAAATTGATGAATAATTCGAAAAAAAACTCCTTTCTAAACTTGCGACTGAGAAAATAAATACAAAACAATTACTTCCATTTTCAGTTTTGATGATGTTTGGGCATAAAAACAATGAAACACAGGGGCCTACTAAGCTCAACTATTGCGCACGTACAGATTTCAATTCAAAATCAGTTTCGATGAAAAAGGAAACATACAAAATAAGCTTCAGCCCTACTTCGCTCTACACTATGTTTTCATTTTCTCAGAAACCAAACAGAGCAATTGAAATTTGAACATTTCACGTCGAGATGAACACAGGAGAAAATGGGAAAAAAATTACTCGAGCTAAGTAAACGAGAAAAATAAATGTGAAGAGATAACCAGATAGAGAGAGAGAGAGTGACCAGTAATGTGCAGATCGCATTCTCCAGAAGACTGCAGAAACGGTTCTTGTTTGGTTGACGAGAATCGTAGAAGGAAAGTGAAGGGAAGAACTTTCTCAGTGATGCTGGAAGTTTGCAAGGACTTTATATATGGAAAGATACAGGAGGAAAGCCTATGTGGAAAATGAGGAGAATGAGTGGCCAATGGTAAAACAACACATGGCGTAATGTACAGGTGGCGGCCAGTAAGACGATCGGTGGTGTTGTGCCAACGGTTCTCTTAGATCTTTGTTACATAACGCGGTGTTGGCAATGGCTAAAGGAAAATACTTTTTTATTCGAAATTCATATCAATATTCACCAATTGACCACCTCCTCAGTGTGTTGACCATATGACAAAACACAAAATAACAAATCATACTAAATTTTTTATTTTTACAGTATAGCCGTACGGCTATACTATTTATATACTAAAAAAGGACGAGCCCAACGCATAGGTGCCACATGTCAAGACCGTAAAGCCGGCCGGCTATACTATTTCTTAAAGAAAATTCAAAAAGAATCTAGTATAGCCGGCCGGCTATACTCTTTACAGCTTATGGGGCGCATGTCAAACAGGTACAGCCGGCGGCTGTACTATTAAGTTATAGCCGAACGGCTATACTATTTTTTAAAAACAATTAGGGAAAAAATGAGATTTTTTTAAATATATATTATTTTTATTCAATAATACGTGAATTTTGATTGTCTTACTGAAATTTTTGTAAAAAATACGTGTATTAAACATGAGAAATACTTGTGTACGTATATAATACATTATTAAACGCGAAAGTGCTAAAATATTTATATGGATAATAACTTTGAAAAAGTAAAAAATCAAAAAGAGACAACAGATACTCGAGTAATGGCCTAATAGTAACGGATAGGACTCTTGGGCTATGAAGAAATTTAATTAAGACACCCAAATGATTTAATTTATTAAGTACTAAAGAATTCATAAACGCACGGTGTAGCTCTGATGTTCTATCTGGAAATGCTATTAGTTTGAGTAGAAATTTACATCTCCTATCCCTGATGTCCTAGCTGCTAATGCTATTAGTTTGAGTAAAAACTAGGCAAAACTAGTTTTATCTTGTTATTTTTGTCGTCAGGCTTCGGCCCAATCTCACCAAAAATAAAACTGAAAATTTTCACTTATTTTTGTTGTTGGCAATATACGTACCTCTTCCTTCTGGAACTCAAAGATGTAGCACATTGCCACAATTAAGAAACAATACCTTGCAAATGAAATAGGAACTCAATTTCTGCGTGGCTCATGCTCTTTATACAAGAATCCGGTGGTAACGATGTCGTTGAAAAGCTAGGGGATCCTTTGTAACTTTTATATACAGATATCTAAATTCTAATTTTGGGCATACAGAGATAAACTTTGAAAGAAATATCTGGAATTCGTGTTAATTTACACCAAGTTACAATGCCCATGACCATAGTATACTTGCTAATATATAACTTGTATATTTCCGAAACTGATGACCATTTGAAATAACCCTAGATCTAGAACAGCCAATGCTTCTTTCTGGGATTTCTTGTCGGAACATCTGTACACATATTAGTAAAAGAATCAGAGGATTATATCTCCAAACGGAACCGAGACCAAAGCGTCAAGAAGAAAGAAAAAAATGGTGCAAATGAAGAGGACAAGTAAATAATGGTTTAGTTCACCACCTGCACTTGCATACAACGAGTTATAATGCACTTCACTCCAAAAGCTCAGCC
Organism: Prunus mume; assembly: GCF_000346735.1. The sequence continues at coordinate 15,952,281 of NC_024129.1, read as the reverse complement.
AAACCTCTGAAACAAAAACAAGAGGGACCTCATTGAGTTTATCATGCAAAGCTTCAACAGAAACTGACATCAAGTTCTGCATCAGGTCCAATCCAAATTTGTAGTTCCATGCAAAAATTGACACTACATTACCATCGAACGTGTTGAAAAGCCCAACTTGACTGTTACGCATTTTCTTTCAAGTTTCAAAAAGCAAACTATAATTAAATTTAGATAAGATAAAGTAAGCAAATGAAATATACCTCGGGTAGGATTCCTGTCTTTAGGAAGGATCTCAATATAGCAAGCATCTCGAAAAGAGGTGATTACACAGATTTTGGCTCCAAACTACAGAAGAATCTGTAACTGTTAGAAAGCAACCACTGCGGGACTCAGCAATATAAATAAAGTGGGAAAGAAAAGAAAACATAGGAATAAACAGAGAAACCAAAAGATTTAACAGATACAAAGAAACAATGTTTTTTTAATTCTTTACTTCAATCTCACTAAAACTGCATTTTACCACTATTAAATCACAACCACATACGAAAGAGCAGCGTCTAATTACAATTTATCGACTCGGGTCATGATTCTGCAGATGGTACTATATTTAACTCTAGAAAATGGATAAGGAAGAAGTTCTTTGCAAACCTATACCTGAAATCTCAGAAGACAAGGTGCAAGAGCAGAATAGATCATAAGTGAGGTTCTAGAGACCAAGTTTTCTATGTAAGTGGTGTTTAATTGTTTCCCACCTGTTACTTTTTTTTTAATAGAATTTCCCATCTATTACTTGATTATAAGTGGACACCGATGTGGCTACATCATACATAAGATGAACTACTAAACCATACCTTGACACGATAATGGTGAGGCAAAGAAGAAAGCAAGTATTTTCACTTAGTGACCTCAAAAGCACCAGATGTAAAAGGAGAGGATTTGAACTCACTCGATCTGCAGCTGCCTGAAGGGTAAGATGATCTCCCCACTCCCCGGCTCTAGTTCCATTTAGTATTTTGTACAAAATTGAATTAACCTTTAGTAACAGTTAGATACATGACAACATATCTTAAATTTTGCAGTAAAAAATCAATAGGCATGAAAACAGAAATCTAACTTCTTCATCTTCTTCAGGTAGTGTCTGTACTTCATCGGGACATAAGCTTCATAGAGTTTTCTGTGATGCTTTAGCTGAAACATAAAACATTTTTAAATAAATAATAAGAAATACCTAATATAAAGAAAATATGAAACCAGAATTAAGCTCCACAGATTTCATATACAGTGAGGTAATAAGATTTGCATATCCAATACCACTGATAGATGAAAATAACTGCTAAAGAATACAATCTCCTAATCGCTCAAGCCTACAATAACTAAACTGAGGTGAAGAAATTCCTATCAGGAGAGGGGGAGGGGGGAACTAAAATAAGGAAAATGAATGCATTGGAGAAGCTTCATCAGCCATACCTGCTTTACCACCTGTTTTCGTACATGCTTGTGGTAATCTGGATTGCGAAACAACTGATCTGCTAATGCTCGAAACTGCAGCGTGTTAAACAAATATTTTATCAATCATAACGCAGCAAACCCTAATCTGCTCAACAAAAAAACAAAACAAAAAAAACAAAAAACACGTAAAGAAATAAAGGAAAGTATGAGGCAAACTTAAAGTTTATGTCAACTTAACCCAAGTAAACAAATAAAATGAAATGATAACAACATACATGTGGTACGCGTTTGCATTTCAATCTATATAGTGAAAGAAAAATGTAATGAAAAAAACAATAGGCTGATAAATCATTCATTGTAGCCAAACCTGGCAATTTCCATCACCCTCAATCTGCAGTTCAGATAAATCATATGTAGCCAACCTGAATCAATCAAAAAGAAAATATTACAACCAAGATGATTCTTCCTGCTATCATTTCATCCATTTACAAACCCAAGTACACAGCATACATTTTGGTGACAACTTCAATTTCACGTCTTACATGATATGGGCAGACTAGAATGTAATTTTTTTCTATTTGATTTATGATGGTATTTGTTCTATCAGTTAGATCTTGCTTCTTTTTTCTGTTATTGAATAACTTATCCAGCCCTGAGATATAATTTGAATCGACAATTCATGAGTCATCCGATTACCATCTCTCATTAGTTCACTGACATATAGCAAATAGGATACCAGAATATTATTGTATGAGTAATTCATGAAAGAAATCCTTTCTGTTTTCTTAAAGTTAGTTTTGAAAAAATAACAGTTGCAATATAAGCCATGATCAAATTACACTTTCTAATCCAGGCCCTACTATAAGCCCTGAATAAAGGAAAGCTCGGGAAACTTGAAAAGTAGCAAGGTTGCAACAAAACAATCAAGAAGAAAGCGTGTAGAGAGCTCATTTCACAAAGTACAACCTTTCTAACAGCCGCTCATGGTCTTGGGTAGCATCATTCACGTCAGGTATTATCTCCCCATTAACCCGAGGAGTGTGCTGCAAACACAGTGAACCACGTATAAATCCAGTCAATACCCAGAAGCTACCCAATTTTCAGTCAAGCAAACAACAAGGTTATCTCATCGATTTATGCACTATTCAAGGCAGTAGGTGGAAAGAATATAATTTTATTTTAAGATAAAGGAGTAAGTAACGCATCTGGTAAAACGGAGCAAGAATCAATGAAGTGATATCTTAATGTAGTAAGCAAAATGTCTCCTCATTTCCAACACAACTACCAATCAATTGTGTATGAGAGGGGTAGGTGGTTCTCAAAAGCCAAGCATCTATGGTGCAATAAGATTTCATATCCCATACTACAAGCACTACACCAGAACAAACTTATGTCTAAAGGCGTATATAGGCGAAACCTCCAGCTCCCCTTCCTCTAGGTAGGTAGATGACTGAGTGAAGTAAGAAAAATAAAATAAAAAGATGTGAAACTTCAAGATCAACCCAATGATCTTGGAGTGTAAAAGGGCGTGTAGTAGTTAACACATCACTATTTTGTAGATGCACCATTTTCTTGCGTAAAAACATACTTATGGCCATTCACTGAAATTTTCTTATTGCGTTAGATAACTTAGATATGTTATGGTGACCCATGGTTTCAAACTTCGAGATATACTCTGCAACAAACCAATCACCTCAGCAGATTTTGGACTAGCTTATTCTTTGCTTCATCAAAATCACACAATAGTGTTTCCGCTCATAACAACCAATACAGAAAAATCAATCATGGGCTTATTTTTTAGATACAACAAATAAATACATATGTTCACACCAGACAAACATCCGCACCTATATATACATACATACACGGTGCATTAAGGCGGAAGAATTTTACAATCATTTAGTCAGGGATGACAAAACATAGTAGATATAATGACTAGTAAGGAACATACCGGAATGGAATCTAAGTGGGAGAGCCTTTTCCCCAATCTGTGATCAATTTTGAGCTTTTCGTCTTCTGCCAACATAGTTGCAATTGCTTGGTCATCCTCTGCGTCATGGGAGCTGCTATTTAAACTCGAGCTTGAACTCGCACTTGCATTGCTGTAGTTTCCGTTCATACTATATCAAGTAAACGGATAGCAAACTCACCCCTGTAGAACATGCCAAACTATTATAGTTAAATGAACTAACTCATTAGAATAATCCAAAAATGATCCCTTCTTCTAAACAGAATAACCCGTATGAGAGGTTGATCCTAACTGGAGCTAGGACCCACAAAAATTTCAGAATAACCCGTATATGATATGTCATTTTTCTCCCTTCACTTATCTTCTGTTTGGTTGCTGAGAAAACATAGGAAAAGGAATGAAACGAAAAGTCTGCATCTTGATTTTCCTTTCATCAAATCCTTGAAAGGACAAAGCTTACTGGAATTGAATTAGTCAACAAATTCAGATATTTCTCCGTACTAATACAAAACACAGTGATTGATGACATAATCTGATTATCTATCTCAATTCACCTTCTCAGCAGCCAAACGGCACATAAAGTAAGAAGGAAAGCAATTTAATAGCAGCAACACTAATGAACTAAATTTAAAAAAGGAATACAAGTCATTGAAAAGTACAAATTTTTATTGAAATAAACAATAACCAAGATGCTTAATGGTAAAGAGAGCGAATAAGAACCTGCAGCTAAGCTTAGTTGCGGAGAAAATACTCTATCTCTCTCTTGTTCAATCTTGTACCTCTCAGCTGAGCTTTACAAGATCAAATGACTTTGTTCAGCTGAACTGCAATCCACAGAAGCAAATCAACAAACAGGGAAGATCCAAAATTTTAGCTTTCTCTTGTCCTCTTTTCTCAGCAACCAAACAGCAGATTGGATGAACTACAAGATATACAACTGAATATAATAAGGCTCAAATGAAAAGAATATATATATATATATATAATAAGAAAATGAAAAACAACCTAGGTCTGGGTGTGTAATGTGGAGAAAAGAGCAAACGAGATCACAGCTGGACAGCCAGCAAGGAAAGATATCTATTTCGGGGAAGTATCAAATTTTACTCTTCAATTTTTGACTGGGCTCAACCAAAATTTATTAGAAACGCGGAACTGTGCAACTTTGACAAGTTGATACTCCAAGGAAAAGAAGGGTCAGAGAAAAAAATAATAATAATAACTAAAAGACCGGGAAGGAAATAGTGGGATGGGATTCTTTGATAAAACGCCATTCTGACTAGAAACCAAACACGAAAACAAGTACAACATCGGACGGCTTCTATAAACAGTGTGAATCATTACCTGGAATGTCTTTTTTAAACAAATAAAATTAGTTTCCCAATTTAGTTTCCTAAATTCTCACGGCATGTTTGTTGATGCATTCTCAATTTTAACAATCATGTATTCTAATATTTTTAAGTTTCTGCAATCAAGTTTCGGCCGTCAAAATTTCCGTTCATTGCCTAAGTGACAAGACTAGGTATCACTTATTCGCTTATTTCGATGTCAATTTAAGGGTATTTTCAAACAATTGGTGTCTTCCCACCCAAACTTGGAGAAAATGTGTCATAGTTTTTTAACAAAAGTATTTGCGGAATACACCAATTGCCTGAAAATACCCTTCAATTGATATTGAAACGACACATATGCCTTAAGAGTACACAATTGGTAAAATTGAGAACGTAACGATAAATATGCCTTAAGAGTGAGAGTTTGAAATTAACCCAAAAACATTTCTATAGATTACTTGTAATTAATTGACACTTGAATGGGAAAAGTATTTGAGTAAGATAGTCACATTAGCATGTGATGTAATTTTCTTAAGACAATGTGTGATGTTATTAATTAATATACATGTTATAACAAGTGTACATGATATATTAATACTATAACCATTTATAAAATCATCACGTGTTTTTATCAATCGATTCATATTATAACATTCATATATAATTATTAAGAAAAATTAGTATATACTTAACAAAAAACTTACTATAATCATTTATAACACCACCAAGTGGTGTCTATGATATATCAACTATATCGTCTAGTATAAATTATGCCCTTTTTTCAATCAAATCAGTTTAATAACATAATTAAAATCTAAGATTTGATTTTTTTAAACATGTACTATACCGTATTTTTTAGAAGTAAAAGCAAAAAAATAAATATTTTTACTTATATAATACAAGTATTATACGCGAATTTATAACTAGGTTCTCAATAAGTCCTCTGCTGTGTATTTTTTTTTCTTTTTCGGACTGTCGACTAAGATAAAATAGTAATCATGTAATTAATTAAGAAGTTCTAAGAGTCAACAACCAAGATTTCATACCTAAAATCGTTTAAGTTCACACCTATCGTATTCTTGTTCCAAATGACCAACTTGCCGACATGTAAGTTGTATTAGCACACGACACTCAAAACAATTAACTAATTTTAGATAGTTTATCTATTTGAAAAGGATATGAACCAGGCGTAGGTGAGCTGGTACAGGTCAGTTTAGTACATTTATAAATTATATAAACCAATTCTTAATCACAGATCTTTGGGTTTTTTGTGTAGATTTCTCCTCTATTTTTGTGAGAGCTTTTCACTTCTCCTTTGTGAGAGTTTTATTTGTATTGTTATGCTTGATTTTTTTTTTTTCAAGCTTTATCTCTTTTTTATTATTATGAGTTTGCAATCTTATTTGGGATGTCTATGCCAGAATTTCTTCGATCTTGTGTGATCGTTAGTGGAGGTGCACTAAATTGTCTTAATTTTGATGTCAAACTGCTCTGTTATTGTAATGGCCCTTTGTGGCTAGTTTGTATTGACCCTTTGTGACTAGTGACTTTTTTAACTGAACTATGAATGCAATCCTAGAATTTCCCAACAACAAAAAATCAATGTGTTATGAAGGAATTCCACTACTAAGTATTGATTTATACTCTCTCTTTACATATTAAATTACATAATTAACAAAATATATTAAGCTATAAATCATAATCATGAACACCATTAGAGGAAAACCCTAGTGTTAATATCTTAAGCTGATCATCAATGAAGGCAGAGAGATTAGCCATAACTCTCAAATTAGCCTCATCCCCCATGGTCCTTTCATTTAGCTTCCTCAACCTGTTGCTCATCTCAGCATCCTCCACCACCTTTTTCAATCCTTCCTCCACATCCTTTTGCCCAAACCCAATTAATTTCACCCCAATTCTCCAAACTTTGACAATATAGGCACAATTTACAAATTGGTCCCCAGCCACTGGATAGCACAAGAGGGGTTTTTGGCACTGGATGGCCTCCATTGTTGAGTTCCAGCCACAATGTGTGAGATAAAACCCAACAGCTTTGTGTTGCAGGACCTGCATTTGTGGGGCCCATGAAACAACTTTGCCTTGCCTTGACACTCTCTCTAAGTACCCATTTGGTAGCCCTCCAAGCCATGAAGACCCAAGCACCCAAAGGAATGGCTTCCCCAAAGCTTCAAGTGCCAATGCCAAGCTTCTCACCTTAGCCTCTCCAATGGGGCTTACCCAACTTCCAAAAGAGATGTAAGTTACACTGTTAGGGTTTTGCTTGTCTAGCCAAGTTAAGCAGCTTGTGTCTTCTTCCCAAAAGCTAGGGTTCTTGATTGTTGTGTGCTTGCTCAGAGGACCGATTGGGAAAACCAGTGGTTGTTGGGCTTGAGTGTTCATCTTGACCAATTGATGATGATCAAGTTGTTGTTCACCATTGGTGCAATATTCATTTGGAAAAGAATTTACAAGGAGCCATGGAAGAGTTTTTGATCGATCCAAGGTTCTTTTCCAAAATTTGAATCTTGCTTTTCTTGAAGCTGGGGTGCCAATCAACCAGGGAAGATCTTCACTAGAGAGCATAGGTTGATTAGGTAAGCATATACCACCAAGTTGCTTTGGAAATCCTACAAATATAATAATATCACATAATTCCGTTATCACATTTACTGAACACATTACTTTAAGGTCCAACTCGTATGGATAAATGGATGTGATAACTAATGGCATAAGTGAATATGACTTCTAATCTAATCAGACTAATTAACAATTCACTTATGTGATTCTGTTAATTAAAGTCATGATTTTGTTAGCCTTTATACTAATCAAGTTTAATTAACAATAACAAAGTTAATTAGCTTAGTTTAATGTATGGCACGTGCCTGGTTACTTAAAACTACAATAATGTCATGCCCAACCAAGTAATGAAGTTTTCATGCCTGGATCAGTAATGTATTCAAGTCCCATCCCCTTCTCATGTGAACTTCCATTGACAAATTGATATTTTTTTGTTCACCGCAGTCAACCAAACTACAATACTAGAACTCATGAGACATTTTCTGCTATAAAAAATATGATCTAGTGGAAATTTTATATACTAAACTCACAATATATAAAATATTAAGTCTAACAAATTTTTATCATCAATAATTTACAGCTTTAATTACAACATTATGGGAAGACTAGGTATCATTTTTGATCAACATCACTTGTCCAAACTTGCTTACTTCAATATATTATATAATTAATATATATATATATTTATATTTATATGGCATGTATGTTTAATTCAAGCATACCCCAGCCTATTTCTATTCAGAATAATACTAAATTTGATTAAATAACTATAAAATGTAATCAATAAATGTGATATGAATAGTTTCATTTATAATAAAATTATATGTATTATTGACAAAATATAATCAAGTGACACAAATAAAAATATTATTTTTCTTAGAAAAATGCAAAACTTGAAGACATTGATCGAAAACATCAAAAAGGGATGGACATGTGGGTTATGACAGTTAATTAGGGTCGGGAGCCAGCCACCCAAATCCAAACTCCCTTTTTCGTAAATTAGAATTATTTAAACTATTGCTTCTATTAAAAAAAGAACCCAAAAAAAAAAAAAGAACACCAAAGATGACAAACTAAAAAGGCAAATGATCACTCAAGATGATATCATGCACACTAAATATAAATATATCAGCAAAAACTAACCTGTATCAGAAATGAGACCTGTCCTCACCATATCTGGTATGGCAGTGATCAAGCGATATGTGGCAAGCATCGCAGGCCAAAACCCAGCAGAGGCTACCCCACAGCGATTGGCTACATCTATGGCCCACGAAGCCAACAAATCAGCAACTATACACACCACTTGTTCACCATCCTGATGATCAAGTTGATTAACAAGGCTCTCCAGATGGCCTGGCATGGTGTTCTCCATGGCCTTCTCAATGGCAAAGAAGTCCCTTGGGGCGTCGTTGTCCAGTCCATCTGGGATTGGCATGCACAAAATCTTGTCGTTTTGTTCAACCTTTGGGACTATCTGGTTGTGAATGTGGTCTGGTGTGACCAGCACTGGCTTGAAGCCATGGCTGAGGAAGGCTGAGGCTAATTTAAGCATGGGAGTGACATGTCCTTGTGCTGGATAGGGAACCAAGATGATGATGGAATTGGACCTCTTTATGCACTTCATGTCTCTCTCTCTCTCTCTCTCTCTCTCTCTCTCTCTTAAATGTTATTGAAGTGATGATCTCAGAGTCTAAACCAAGGCAATATTTATAGAGAGGGGAGATAGGGGAGGATGAGTCAACTAGGCATGTGCTTCATGATGTGTACAGTTATAATTTATAAGCCTACCTCATGTTCACTCCTTTTGGAACAAAGAAAATTAGTACAATTAAATATAATAGACCTTTCTCTCCTTTAAATTAAGTTAATTAAAAATTGTAAAAAATGTTTAATTAAGTTTTTTTTTTTTTTTTTAAATGTACACTTTAGTAGGATCGAAGTCATGCTTTCACTAAAATAAATTATGCATATTGATCACTAGCTACCTCCTACAAACATACATTTGACAAGAAAGCTAAAATGATAACTTATAAGAAGCCTAAGTTCAAATTAACATATAAATGTAAATTATTTTTTTTAAAGAGAAGATGTAATGAGTCGTCTTTCTATAAACTTTAGCTGCATTTGGTTCATGAAAAATGGGACTTGGAATGATTTCTCATGTTTGGTAAATGCAGCCAGGGAATTAATGGTTGCCTAGCAAATGGGAAAATAAGGGAGAAAATGAAACACTTCATCCCCCTTGGATTTCATTTTCCCGGAAACTAGGGCATCATTAAATATATATTTTTCATGACAATTTTATCCACATTAACAATTTTAGATTTACAATATAGCATTAAATGATTTTTTATTTTATTCACTTCATTTTTTTAACATATATATATATATATGGAAAATTAAACAAATTTTGTTTACATTCCTACACAAACAAAATATGGGAAAGAAAATAAAGTAGTATTTTCCTGGCTACTTTCCCAGCATTGCCAAATATAGGAAATGAAATTTCCATTTCTCATCCTTTGGTAAATGATTTCCCATCAAATTCTACCCATGAACCAAACGAGGCCTAAATATATTGAAAAGTCAAGAAACTCGTTCAAATGTGAAAACAAATTGTGGTTTTTTTTTTTCTTCTAATTACAAAGTATCTAATTGCAATTTTTTTTTTTTTAAAAGTAGTCTTCTTTCAAAATTAAAATCCTAATGAAATACCAAGTTGCAGTTAAGTCTTCTTTGTTCATCTTTTGTATTGCTCTATCATTTCTACTTTTAGTTAGGTGGATGTGAACTCCTCTTTAGCATGCATTCATTGTCCAATGGAGCTCAAGTTAGGCTTAGGACCACCCACAACACAACCATATATATTTTGATTTTGTCATGGTAGTGTTTTTCAACACGTGTAAATTTCGATAAACACCACACCCTTTAAGTTTTAACTACTACATCTATCAATGATATGCTACTTTCACCTTTTCCTTTTGTCTTCTGTGGGATTTATGGATAATGTTAAATGTTTATATTGATCATGGACTTAGGGATAAAATAATATTTTATTCCTTAAATTTATTTATTTATTTTTTGAAATAAGTGATAGTATTATTAATAAACAAACAAAAGTACAAAGCAATTATATATGCACCGAATATAGAGAAACTTTTCTAGTAACCAAACACAACAACATGTTGAATTGATCTTGAGAGAATCACGGACAACTCAAACAATAACTATAAAAAATATCTTTTAGAACCATTGATTTTGGAAAATCTTTTGACCACTTTTTGTACTCAAAACTGGAAGCTGCGGCAAACAAGCTCGCCCACTTGAATGATGGAAAGTGAAGTGTAAAAGAAACTCATGGAACTCAAGCAAAACGCCAACTTTTAGTGTGCCATATACAACTCCATGTGGAACGCCAGCGTGCTTCTCAATGAAAGCATAACGTAATTTCTGTTATAGACCAACTCCACCGTTGCGCCCGGGCTGGAGCAAGGGGAGGCCCAAGACAAAAAATGGCGTTCCAGGGGGCTACTTTTGTCCGGGCTGGGTGTGGGGCCTACAAACCTGGGCTGGCCCTCAGGCAAAACCAGCCTTTGCACAAGTCCGGGTTTGCTGACGTCAGCAACCCAAAAAAAATTTAAAAATCTAAAAAAATACTAGAATTTTCAGAATTTTTTTAAAATAAATACTTAGTCATATTTTTCACTTCCCACATCAAAACTCTATACAAATTTCTCTCATCATATCTCATGTGAATAGTTGTTGTCATAACAATGGGTGGAAACACATTTTGCTTTTTGCAAGGGTAGCCACTATTCACGTAAATAGTAGCTACCCTAGCCCCTCATTTGTTATGGCAAAGGACAAATGGGTGGAGTTGCTCTTAGAGCAAGTCCACTCCAAAAGGCTAAGGCAAGACAAGGGCTGTCACTATTCACGTGAATAGTGGCAGCCTTGCTTTTTTGGTTTCACCCCAAAAGACTAGGGTAAGGGCAAATACTATTCACATGAGATATGAAAAGATGAATTTGTATATAGTTTTTAGTGTGGGAAGTGAAAAATATGGTTAGGTATTTATTAAAAAAAAATCTGAATTTTTTTGTATTTTTTTTCAATCTTTTCCCTTTTTTTTATTTGCTGACGTCATTATGACATCAACATTACATCATTCTGCACAGGCAGCAGCTTGGGCTGAATCTGCCTGTGAGCTTGCTTGGGCTCATGGGACCCAGCTCTTGCTAGGGCTGAACCTTGTGCGCTGGAGGTGGTTTTGGAGCTTGGGGTTGCCTTTTGCCCAGGCTAGGCCCAAGCGTTGGACATGCTCTTAAGGGGAGGCTCTCCACCCACCAAACTATATACAACGAGTAATAAAAAAGTGAGTATGAAATGAACTATAATTCAGATGTTACGATAGCAAATTATAATTAGATTAATTTAATTGATACATACATGCAAGTGTATTAATTCAAATTTGAATCCACTTTGAATTTTATGATATATCATTTAGGAATCAAATTTGGTATTCTCATTTCCAAAGGAAAAAGACCTTTTGGAAGGGAAAGA
>NC_024129.1:15860738-15924600 GCF_000346735.1 Prunus mume | reverse complement strand
TCACCAAGCTCAGGTTCTGAGGGAGCTCGAACGGCGTCGTGCTGGAAATGGGTCTGATTTTGTCTTCTGTTTTTTCAAGTTAATTTTGGATTGAAAATGGTTTAGGATCTGTGTGGATGAGACTTTTTATGGATTTATGCATTAATGCTTAGTTAAACAATTAGATTTGTTATTACTAAAATGTTAAATTTGGCATTTCTTGCTTTACTATGTTACTTGAGATTTTATATCCTCATTGCTCATCTGTGTTGCTTGATATGTTCATTTTCTGCAATTGGTATGTCGTGATTTGCTTATGGATTACAATTTCGTTTTGGGGTTCGTAGAGATTGGATTTCAGTCCATCTTGTGCAGCTAGATGTGCTGATTTTGTGCATAGATTGTGTGCTTTTTGCACCAGATCATTTGGATTTTGTATAGGAAATTGTCCTGTATACTTAAGTATCAGTTGAAGAATCACATGGTAATGCTAAACGCATCTGACCTCTATACAAATTATATATACCTGCCTACTCTTGTGAAAGTAATATGTTCCCATTTGGATTTTGTAAACTGAGTAATAAAACAAACCTAATCACCCAGGTGTTATGTCAAATGTTTTGTTCAAATTTATTCAAGATACCCAAGGTTTAGTTACTATTTACTACAACTTTCAAATAGTCAAGTCTTTTAATCTTAAGTATGCATTTTCTGAACTTTTTTTGGGGTAAATAAATGCTTTTTAAATCTCGAATGATTATAAAGGGTTTAGCTTTTTAAATGTGTCGGGTCGTTAAAGTTTCCAGCTTAATGTGGTAGATTGAGTTATTTACTGAGTACTGTTGGCCAATATAGTTGATTCCATAATCTGTTAAGGGCTTGTAGCATGAATATCTTGATGGGGGCGTTAGTGTTGCTGGTTTTTTGGCTAGTGTCTTTCGTCAAAGTTTGTCAAATTTTTATGAATGAAATATACGTGAAGCAACTCAAAGAGTTATACTGTACGGTTAAGCTGATCTTGTCGAGTTACTGGTTAGTGATAGATGACCCAACCTTGTGCAAAATGTTTGATTTGTGTGATGATTTTTGTTGTTCAAGTGGACTTGTTGTTCGTGTTCGTATGGATACTGTAATTTACTTATCCTCTTTGCCCTTGTATGAGGTGTTGTGACTTCTTGACGGTATGCTGCTTAGACTGGGTATTGCTAATCTAGTTATTACTAATTTTTATGTTCTCGAAATTGAGCATCGACTTGGACGGGAATGTTGTGCTCAGCTGGACAGTGCAGATACTGTTGATGTTTACTTTTGAATTAAGTTTTTGTTGCCTTGATGTTGCAAATATTAGACTTCATGCGGTGCTTTTGATCATGCAAGAACTCGGACCAGATTGCATGTTTGTTATGTTAGCAAACAAATCTTTAGCAGTGGGATCGGTTATTTCTAGATCATTAGCTGTGCCTGTTAAATTTTCCGTATGCTTGCCTAATCGAATCTTTGTTCTGATTGATGGCTACGTGTGGCCAAAAAACTTGGAACAAGTACCATTTGCTATTGGGCTTTTTCTTGTTTGGGGATATTCGTAGGATTTTCGTTGAAGGGTTGAATTACGAATCAACCCATGACCCAATAACCTAAGAATAGTGTTGAATTCTCCTAAAGAGCACGACCTATACGAGCTAGAAGTAGTGGCTAGAGAAAAAGAAAGCAAAAAGACAATGCGATAGGGATGTTTTCTGGGTGGGTGACTTAATGTGCTGCAGTGAAAAAGCGTTAAAGTGGTGTGCGGATTGGATGTGAATGGTTTATCTGGCTGGCTTTTGAGTCTCCCCTATATTTAGGCCCACCACCATGCTCTTTTTCAGTATTGACATTGCCCTTCATAAATCCCAAGTTTTGAAGGAGATATAAGGCTTAACAATGTCGTTTGGTCGTTAGGAAAAATTTATATAAAAAAAACTTGTCTTGTGTGTCTAGTGGACAAACCCAATTAGAGAAGAGGCTTTAGATTCTTTGTTCTGACTGAGAAGAGGCTTCAGATGCATACATCATTTGATGTATGAGTCAGGTAACCGGCCCTCAATTAAAAACAGAAACAAAGAAGCATGGTGTACCATAGATTCCTTTCCTCCATCACTTTGGTAGACATCAGAGATACGCAGCCGATTTTACTCAGTACTTCTCTTTTCTTGATGAAGCAAGGGGTTTTGCTTATAGAGTAAGCAATAATTTGAATGCAACGATGATTTAAACTACAAGGGGGAGAGAGTTTCTCACACATACATTAGCACTATCAAAATATCTTAGAGGTTCAAACCTGAGATCGTTCGTTTGCAAATCAAGATCTGTTCTTACTGAGCTAGAATCCGTTAGCAAGCAAACCAAATCTCATTGTGTTGTATAGTGTGCCATAGATCCTTTTTTTTCCCCTGGCTTGTAGAGCTGCAAGCCGCCACAAAAATTCCCAGAATTTGTGAATTTTGAATGCTCTAGATGTTTGCATCCAACCAAACAAACAATATTCAAATGCTGATTTTTTTGACATGGGAGATAAAATTAACAAATAACACAAATCAATGTCAACACAAGCAACAAAGCATCAACCCTTATAATCTTCCTAAAACATCGTCCCGAGAATCCAAAGATGATGCTAATTATACGATTAAGAAACTGATTAATTAATAATCTATTAAACTAATCCATCAATCAATCCCTTTATTCTATCATTTTCCCTAATCCCCCAACACAACAAACGGGCTTAACGACACGCCCAAACGGAGTACCTAACGAGGCCGATCTCCCCCACACGTGTCACTCCCACGCTCCCACGGATCCCCCAACCCAAACGGACTTATCCTATTTTGATTTTGGGATTTTCTTCCCCACCCCCTCTAAAGTTGTCAAACTTTCTGTCTCTTTTTCCCCCATTTTCTCTCTCTCCAAACACCACCCTTTCTCCTCTCTCTCTCTCTCTCTCTCTCTCTCTCTCTGACACCACCTCCTCTCTGCAAACTTCACTGTGCAAGCCTTTGCTTGTCTTTCTCGCTTTTCTTTGTCTCTTTTCGCTCGAAAGCTTCCTCACTTTTATATTCTCTATCGCCCTCTCCACAATTACACACACTCATCATCTTCTGCCAGTCATGCTTCAGAGCTTAGTTCCTCAATCCCCAATAGGCGCCGCGAACCCTAACAATAACCCTAGCTCCTCATCTTCCTCCATGAAGACCAAACGCGTCGACCGCGACCTCGCCGGCGGAGAATCATCCGGCGAAGACCCCTCCTTCACAAAGCGCCCCAATTCCGGCCGGAATTTCTCCCGCGAAAAAACCTCAGACGAGCGCGAGAAGGAGCCCGTCGCCGAGGGCGAGTCGGCCGGTCTTAGACTCCTCGGGCTTCTCCTACAATGCGCCGAGTGCGTCGCCATGGACAGCCTCGACGAAGCCAGCGACCTCCTCCCGGAGATCGCCGAGCTCTCCTCGCCGTTCGGATCTTCGCCGGAGCGAGTTGGCGCGTATTTTGCCCACGCGCTTCAGACGCGCGTGATCAGCTCCTGCTTAGGCACCTACTCTCCCCTCACCACAAAAACCCTAACCGTAGCTCAGTCCCAGCGGATCTTCAACGCTCTGCAATCCTACAACTCCATCAGTCCTCTAGTCAAATTCTCTCACTTCACGTCCAACCAAGCCATCTTCCAGGCCTTGGACGGCGAGGATCACGTCCACGTCATCGATTTGGATATAATGCAAGGCCTCCAGTGGCCAGGATTGTTCCACATCTTAGCCTCGCGGTCGAAGAAGATCCGATCAATGCGGATAACCGGGTTCGGATCCTCGTCGGAGCTTCTTGAGTCGACCGGGCGGAGACTCGCCGATTTCGCGAGCTCGCTCGGCCTTCCCTTCGAGTTCCGGCCCCTGGAGGGCAAAATCGGAAGCATTACCGAGCTGAGTCAACTTGGAGTGAGACCGGACGAGGCCACAGTGGTCCACTGGATGCACCATTGTCTGTATGACGTCACCGGCAGTGATTTGGCGACGCTGAGATTGCTGGGCTCGCTGAGACCGAAGCTGATCACGATCGCCGAGCAGGACCTGAGCCATAGCGGAAGCTTCTTGGGGAGGTTCGTGGAGGCCTTGCATTACTACAGTGCGCTGTTTGACGCGCTTGGGGATGGATTGGGAGCGGACAGCCTAGAGAGGCATATGGTGGAGCAGCAGCTGTTTGGCTGCGAGATTAGGAATATTCTAGCCGTGGGTGGGCCCAAGAGGACCGGGGAGGTGAAGGTGGAGAGGTGGGGGGATGAGTTGAAGCGGGTCGGGTTTCGGCCCGTTTCGCTTGGCGGGAACCCGGCGGCCCAGGCAAGCTTGCTGCTTGGGATGTTTCCCTGGAAAGGATACACCTTGGTTGAGGAAAATGGGTGCTTGAAGTTGGGTTGGAAGGACCTCTCCTTGCTTACAGCCTCTGCTTGGCAGCCGTTGGATTGAATTACTTTGACCCGAGTGGCCGATTGGCCGATTGGGTTGCTTGGATGTTGCGAAGGAGACCAACATGATCCACCACTTTGTTTGTTGGGGTGAAATTGATGAACATTGGGGAGTGATGAATTTGATAATTGGCAAACCAATTATCACGACATGTTGGGGATCGATGGAGGAGGTGGAGTAGTATTTGTTTTCACTTGGCTGTAATTCTTTGAAGGATAAAAACAATGTAGTTAGTTTTTGTTTTTTATATTTAAATTTATATGTGAAAAGAAAAAAGAAAAAGGAAAAAGATTCATATCTGATGGGGTCTAATCTATAGATGGTGAATTCAAGTGACAATCATTGGAGTTCTTAAATGAGTTACAATTGTTTAATTCATTTGAGAATAGTTAATGTAAGTTTTGGTGATGCAATGCCATGGGTTGGGTGGAAAGTTGCAATCAAACATGGAAGAATAGAAAAGGAAAACAAAGAAGACTTGTCCTGCTTGGTGTGCTGATGATTTTAAGGTCACATTTTGTGAGTGGGAGTCGGGATTGAATTGAGCTATTTCAATTAAAATAGAGTCATGGTTGTTGTTTGGCGCGATGGGGGAATTGTACTTGTTAAAATAAGGGGAATTGTACTTGTTAAAATAAATAACAATACAACATATTGTGTGTTACAAGTCTTACCTAAGGATGGAATTCATAAAGATTGACTTGGACTAGACTCCAATTCAATTCAAACTGGGTTTGGTGCGTGGAGGGGTTGTACTTGTTAAAATGGATAATAATCTAACATATTATGTCTTATAAATCTCATTTAAGGATGAAATTCATAAGACTGACTTGGACTAAACTCCAATTCAATTCAAATCGGATCAGCAAACGAACCCTAAGATTTTAAGAATTAGTAGGGAGAAAATGAAAGCTTGCTGGGTTGGTCTGGGTTGGGTGATTGGGGAATTTGGGATTGCATAGTCCCCACAAATGAAATGAGGGCACATGGAAGTGTACTCTAGACTAGACTATGAAAGCTTACCTCGCTTTTGTCAGAAATTCAGATATGCATATGCTGGTGCTTCTGTAATCCCTACAAACCAATCTCTCATATACAAAAGAAGTGGCTATCCTTCTCTTCTTTCATTGTTGCGTATCAGTTCCAGGTTGGCTGAATGGAATGAATTGGCTCAAACTGACATGATAGAGACCTTTTTTATGCAAGAGTGAAAAAGTTACTTCTCTCTGTAACATTTCAAGATCTATCTTTAATGAATTTTAACATGATACGGATTAAAAGCCAAAACTAAAGCATTCCTTCACATGTTCATCGTACCACTTTAATGACTCATCAACTAGTTCAACAATTCTAACTTTTTAACTATATTTCATATCAAAATGCCACTATGTTCGACCCTATAAATTTGTATGTTCAACTTTACATTCAACTATTTTTACATAAATATATATATTTTAATGTTATTTGACCTAGTATTTGTGGGTCTTTTCACACGAGTGATTCCATAGTGAGGACTAAATCTAAGACCCTTAAATGACACCTCATTTTTTAACCGTTTGATCAAATTGATTAGCCTTAAAAAAGACCATCGTTATGAAATTCTACTTTTCGACATGCAAACATAACATGGCTCATGCTTATTGAGTTTCCAAAACCAAAGAAAATTGGGCCAGGCTGAGGTTAGAGAGGGCTAGGCCCAATAGCAACCAAGTCAAAACTATAATTTCATAGAAATTGAGCCAATGTATGAACCAATGAAAGTTGGGCTAGCCTGCATTTTAGAAAACTTTAATTTAAACGGAAAAAAAAGTATTTTTTGTATATAAAAGTTATGCAATTTTTCTGCATATGGTTGCAGTTTGGTTATCACAATTTTTCAATGAAATTATGAACTGACCGACATATTGTTGTATGGTAAAAAGATGAATAATGAACGGACCAATATATTGCGGTATACCGCAATTGTCGGTATATTACAGTCGATATAGGGAACAACATCTAATATTAGAGAATTTTCCATTAACAAAAAAAAGAGTTTGCTCATGCTTAAAAATACTGTTGAAATAAGTAGAACTTTTTATCATTGGCAATGATTCTTTAACTCATATACGGAGATAATGAACTTTATTATTAAAAATAAATCAATACAATCCACAATCATGCTAATGCATAATTAATCAACTAAATAGTTTTTTTTTGGTTTTTTTTTTGGGATCAAATAGAAACTTCATTAGATAAACTTCAACGGTACAATCAAAGACATCTAAAATACCAATCCTAAGAGGGCAACAAATTAACATGCTAAAAGCAAAACTAACGCGGACAAAAGCCACACTAAAACTACCGGCCCACTTCACCACAATTAGCTATAAGCCCAAATAAAGCCCACAAACCAACCTTAAATCAACCCATGAGCCTAAACGAACTCTAGTACCATAACCTAAAGAAGCACCGTCGCGGCCACACCCATTACCGCATCCTTAACAGATCTGAGAAAAATATGATTTCCAGCTATCTACTTGTGCATAAGAGCGAACAAATAAACGAAAACAACAACTTTTCCAAAGAACAATTGAGTGATTTGCAACAACCTCTGTCAAAGATGATGTATAATCAAATTTAAAGAACATAAACGGCGTTAGGGAGCGGATTTTGGGAGTAGGATTTGATTGGGAATATAGACTAAAAAGGGTGATTAAGAACTTCAATCTAACCATGGCTTAGAAGAAACCACCACAATGGGCTTTTTATTCAAAATGCCTTAGTGGACTTATTCACTAACCTAAAAGGAAAAGACGAGAAGATAGAAGGGGGAGGAGAGGCAGTAATGCTTCTTCCTTTTCCCCCCTTTAGGAAATTTTCCTTTAAGACTCATAGAGGGAGAGAACGGCTAGGGTTTGGGTTCGGGAGTGCTTCCTACCTTAATCAACTAAATAGTTGATTGCAAGCTAGAGATTATCTCTTGCTAACTCACTAATAACAACCTAACAAAATTACCAACATAATCAATTAGTTTGCAATACTAATTGAAACCCAGGTTGCTAGTGTATAAAGTTTAATTATTTACTAATTAAGTTATATCAATTTACTAAATATTCAAATGATATATTTTCAAGGCTGAGATTAAAAAAATAAAAAAATAGAGGGAACTTTAAGAGATTGGCAGAGAATACACTCCATTAGTAATACATTCAAAGTCTAGTTGAGTCCTATAGAGAGGAAAAAGATGAGAGAGAGAGAGAGAGAGAGAGAGAGAGAATAAAAAGAAAAAGAAGAAGAAAAGAAGAAGAGAGAAGAGAGAAAGATCTATCTAAATGATGAAGTCCTACCCTCTTTTAGTTAATATTAAATAATTATACGTATTTATTTTAATAATTAATTAAATTACATTGCGGTTTGTAGTATACCACATTATTTGGATATGCAGAACTGCAATCGCAACCTCATATTGCAGTCGTTTCTATAAACCGCATGTTGCGGTCGGTTTTCGTGATAGGTCGGTTTAGATATGATAAAATCTCTGTCGGTATTTGCGGTTTTTCAAATTTTCAGTCTAAAATGCCAGCCCTACATTTATATATAAAATGTAAATGAATTTTTAATAAATTATGCATTTATTACTTACTAATTACGCTGAAACGCCCTTAAAAAAATGAAAATCACAACTTCACAACCGGTTGACCTCTATGTTAACACCAAAATCCATCAAAAGCCCGCACGCTTGGGTCTCTCTCTCCTAAACAAAACAAAACACAAAGCCCTCTTTCTCTCTCCTCTGCGTTTCCCAAAAGCCTCCGAAGACTGACATAAATTACCAAGACAAGTAAGTTTATCGTCTCCTTCTTCTCTTTCGAATTCTTTTGCCAAATGTAACATATTTCTCAGTTTATATATTGCATGAAGCATTCTGGGTAGCGATTGATTGATTGATCATAAAGTTTATTAGGATGATATCTCTAGAGGGTTTTGAGCCTGTCGCTGTCTCTCCACACAAACAAGACCCAGCATGGAAACACTGCCAACTTTTCATCAAAGACCAGCCCAGTGGAGTTAAGGCTGAGCTGAAGAAGTGCATATATTGTGGCAAAGTGTTTCAGGGTGGTGGAATTAACAGGCTTAAATCCCACCTTGCTGGTCGAAAGGGCAATGGTCCTACTTGTGACCAAACCCCACCAGATGTTCGTATTTCCATGTTACAGAGTTTAGATAATGGGATTGCAGCGTTTAGGCACAGGAAGAGTCAAATTGTTGCAAACCCACATCACAGTCCTAGTGAATTAGACAATTCATTTGCTGAAAATGGGGAGTGCAAATTGATGGTAGGACCCGATTCGAATTCGCTTGTGAATCAAGAAGAAGATGTTGGAATGAGTGGGAATGGAGTTGGGTTGAGTGGTAATCTGACTAATGTACCCCTTGAAGTAGACAATTCTTATAGGAGTAATGCTGCAATGCATAGATCAGCTGGAGTGCCCAAATTGAATTTTTCGGTGAATCAAGAAGAAGATGCTGGAATGAGTGTGGATAGAAGAGTGAGGTGGAGGGGTGGAACTTCTTCTGCAGATACTGGTTCTGGTTCTGTTGATGGCGTTACGAAATTGAGTAACGTTTCAGCTCGTATTCCTATTGCAGTAGGTAGTGCTTTTTCTGAAGACACCCAAGGGAGATCAACTGGTTTTCCCAACTCATATTGGTTGGAAAATGAAGAAGTTGGCATAAGTAATACAAATGTGAGTGCAAGGAAGAGGGTGAGAGGTGAAAGTGCTGTGGGGGCTGCCAATGCTGGAACTGTCGACAATAATTATGAGGTGAAAGAGGTCGGCAATCAACAAATTCATATGGCAATAGGGCGGTTTTTATATGAAATTCAGGCTCCCCTGGATGTGGTGAAGAACTCGGTTTATTTCCAGCCAATGATTGATGCTATTGCCTCTCGGGGAAAGGGGACTATAGCACCTTCATATGATGACCTTAGGGGTTGGATATTGAAGAATGCAGTTGGAGAGGTGAAGAGTGATATTCATCAACACATGGAAACTTGGGCAAGGACTGGTTGTTCCCTTTTAGTCAACCAATGGAGTTCTGAGAAGGGTAAAACTTTGCTAAATTTTGCAGTGCAATGCCCTGAAGGAACAATCTATCTGAAATCTATGGATGCTTCCTACTTTATTTTTTCCCCAGATGCTTTATTCGAGTTTCTTAAGGAAGTGGTGGAAGAAGTTGGAGTTGGGCATGTTTTGCAAGTCATTACAAATACTGAAGAGCAATTTGCTGTTGCTGGGAAGAGGTTGATGGATACATTCCCTACCCTGTACTGGTCTCCCTGTGCTGCCACTTCCATAGATTTGATCCTTGAGGATTTTGGAAAAGTTGAGTGGATAAATTCTGTAATTGAACAGGCTAGATCTGTTACAAGATTTATCTACAAACATGTTGTCATTTTGAATATGATGAGAAGGTATACTTTTGGTAATGACATTGTGAGGCTGGGAGTAACTAGGTTTGCTACAAACTTTATGACATTGAAGCAAATGGCTGACCTTAAATTTAATTTGCAGTCTATGGTTACTTCAAAAGAATGGATGTGCTGCCCCTACTCCAAAACACCAGAAGGATCAGCAGTGCTAGATATATTAAGCAATCACTCATTTTGGTCATCGTGCATTTTGGTCACACATTTAACAAACCCACTTTTGCGAGTTTTGGGAATTGTTGGTAGCCAGAAGAGGGCAGCAATGGGATATGTTTTTGCAGGAATATATCGAGCAAAAGAAACAATCAAAAGAGAACTTGTCAAGAGAGAAGAATACATGGTCTACTGGGATATTATCGATTACAGGTGGAAAAAGTTATGGCATCTTCCTCTTCATGCTGCAGGTTTTTACCTTAATCCCAAGTTTTTCTATAGTGTCAAAGGAGACTTGCATAATGAGATCATATCAAGGATATTTGACTGCATAGAGAGTTTGGTTCCTGATATAAAAGTCCAAGATGAAGTTATCAAAGAGATAAATTTGTACAAAAATGCTGTTGGAGATTTGGGGAGGAATTTGGCAGTTCGAGCTAGAGACAATCTACTTCCTGGTGAGGATCTTTCATTAGAGTGCATTGTTATTTTGGGTGACAGGATTTCTTTATTTAGTTGGCTAAACATACAGACGAAAGGTGATCAAACCATATTTTAACTTCTTCTTTAAAAATAAAATAAAATAAAATAAAATAATAGAATGATAAATGTGATAAAATGCTAAAAAAAGCGCCCAGAGTATTGCCTATGTCAGTCATTCTGGTGTTAAATTAGATTTTGGTATGAGCCCCCTTTTTTGAAGTTGTGCTGCATAGAGTTTGGATCTTATGGCATCTTTCAGCTAATTTCTTTAAACGTTCTGTTTGCCTAAGCTGAATGGTGGTCGACATATGGTAGTAGTTGCCCAAACCTTGCTCGCTTGGCAATTCGTATTCTCAGTCAAACTTGCAGCATAGTTCAAGGTCAGGAGAATCAAATTCCTTTTGAACTGTTGCACAAGACGAGGAACAGCTTAGAATGTCAACGGCTTAGTGATCTTGTTTTTGTTCAATACAACCTGAAACTAAAACAAAAGTAAGTAGAAACAATAGGTTCTGTATATTGGTATTTTCCAAATTTTCTTTGGTAAAAGAAAATAGCTCTTTTGCTAATTGCTTTCTTCTAGGGTTCACAAGCACAAAGAACAGGAAGATGTGGGTCCTATATCATTTGACCGCAATAGCATTGTCGAAGACTGGGTGACTGAGACGGAAATGCCCCTAGAAGACAATGAAAATCCTGATTGGATGTCACTTGATCCCCCCTCTGGTAACACAAGGCTTTTAGAACTTTCAGTTGATGAAGCTGAAGATTTGGGTTCAGGTAACTAAGTTTGTATGGATTATGAATTATGAATATTAATTTTTTTTGGTCTTGAGTTGAACTAGAATGTCGGTTGATGCACAGGGTTTGATGACAACGAGATCTTTATCGGATTTAAATTGGTTAAAGGGGAATGTTGAACACGATGTTGTAAGCCGGTACGACGGAATGCAATGACACAAATCATTTTTTGAGTCCACTATAATCACTCCTTCACTTTCTTCAAGTACCTAGACGAGCAAGGTACTGTAACAAAGTAGTATGTCCAGAAATACTGCTCGATTCCGAAAGATAATATTCTTTTCATGGCATTACTGCAGAGGTGGTGGAACCCCAAGATGCTATTGCTAATGCTAAGAAAAAAAAGAGTACATCATGGCTCAGCCTCCACAGATGCGGATGGGTTCAGCAAGTTCCTGCAGCAGACAATTACATGTAGGTAGCTTTCATGGAAGAAAAATAGGGTTTTGCAACTAACAACCTAGAATGCTGAAGTTTTTGTACTTTCAGATATGCCCTTGTAAATGTAATCATATTTATAATTTGCACGTGACTAACAAAATGGAAAGTGCCAACGCTGCGTATAACATTTTGTTATACCTTCAAATTTTCTCTGAATTCAACATGAAAAATGGTCAAATATTCAAATTTTCTCTGAATTCATTCAACATCAACGTGCTTATAGATGAAACGAACCATAAGTCCACGATGATATGTGAAATTTTAGTTTAGAGATGAATTATTACTTGAAGCAATAAAATTAGTTTTGTGTTATTTGAAAACCTAGTTAAGCATTTAGATAGAAAACTGACAGAGTTAAGCATTTAGATAGAAAACTGCATTCCCCTACGAATTTTTTTCAATGATCCAAATTGTCTATTTTTCAAATCTTCAAGGCAATTCGCATAACGTTTACTTGAGCTTATTTTTACTTTCTTTTTCTCTTTGGCCCCGGAATTTTTTGTTCCTTTTTGTTTCATCAGGAGAAATATGTTTTGTAGAGGCTCCTCGACCAACTCATAACACAGCTTTGCACACACTGATTTTTAGATGGGGGACGTGCCAAATATCGGCCTTACAGCCTATCAATAAACTCATAAAGAGAACAAGCTGTAAACATACAAGTTTTCAGACACGCATGTACAGCTGTAAATATTTGTGAAAGCATCTGCAACCCAATCCAAAAACTAAATACAAACTTGAATAATACATGATTCAACTACGTTTTGCTTTGCAAACAGGCAAGGGTATAGGCATTAAAATAAATTCCCTGACCAACAACCTCAAAAACTAAGCTTGAAAGCACAAAACCAAGCCTTCAATCTTCTGTGCATAATTTATACCAACCGAAACAATTAAAGAAAAAAAAATATCACCAACACCTGAGGGGCAAAACCAAAAACCACAGTAGCAAATCTAGTATCGTTTCCCGAGAATGATGCCAATGATGGCAGACACCACAGCCACTCCCACAATGAACTTAATGCTCATCAGAGGGGAAGCCTCAGCAGTATGAGTATGGATCTCTGAAGATGATGAAGTTTGAGCAAGTGCTGCCTCTGACTTTTTCTTACTCTTCCTTTTTGATGGAGTTGAAATGGTTGATCCAATGTCCCTAGATTTCACTTCCAATCCGGCTACATTGGCATCACCCTGCAACATGATTTAAACATATCTTTTAAACAATTGTTTGCTGGAATAATTAGCTTCATGATTCTAGTAAGTTGAAATCCTTTTAGTATGGTTTGACGTCTTCATTTCCCACAAGTTTTTTAGCACAGTAAAGTCCTAAAAATTTGACAACTACTTTCGAACAAGAGTACAGCATGCATAATTTGTGTGTAATGTGTTTGCATTTTGTACCGTAGTAGTATATATAAAGTGAGTAGGGAAATTGGTATAGACAAACCCTTTCTGTTAATTTGGCATCGGCTAGCTGCAATTTTTGCTCAAGGTCTTTGACTTGCTTCTCTAGAAGAGTGATTTCTTTATTCTTAGCTTCAAGTTCTTCAAGAGAATGCTTCAATGATGCCTCTCGTTCCAGATCCTTTTGAGAATCTGCTTCTTTCTGTTGAGTAGGGAATTAAAACACGGATCATTTTACAAAACATTAATATTAAAAGTCTGCAATTTAGAAATGCATGATGCTACTATTGATATGAACAGTCCACAGTTCTTAACTTTGAACTTATTCACCATCATACAGTTGAAGTAAAAGAAATCTTAAATAATACCGGTGCCTTACCTTTTCAGCAACAGTGGCCTGAGCAATATGTATCTCGCTCTGAAGTTTTACAACTTGTTCATTTAATAAATCTCTGTCATGGACTTTATGTGCATGATCCTCCAATTTTGAAGTCAACTCTGCCTCTCTTTCAGCTGCAGCTGACTTAACGCTTTCAACCTACAGTTCATTGTCTGAGTCAGAAAAAATCCTTAAAAGATGAATGCACCCCTTTCCTCCACCACCCCCACCCGCCATGCAGAAAAAGAAAAATTAAAGAATGGAGAATAAGAGCTTATTCTCTAGATTTCCTTTTTATTGAAACTGATGATGTTCTACCTCTTGTTTCAGTTGAGCTTCAGTTTTCACCAATTGCTCTTCAAGCTCCTTGAGAGACTTCTCTAACAAAGATTTCTCAGCAATCTCAGCCTTGAGATTTTCAACCTCAGATTTTAAGGCATCTTCCCCTGCTTTGTGCTCCTTGAGTTGTTCTTCGAGCTGGGATATCACATGCTGGAGTTCCTTCTTAATATTTTGATTCAATTCATTAAGCAGGCTGTTCTCATCCATAACTGAAGATATCTGTAGCAAAAATACGTAGTTATAGAGCATATATGGGGACAGGAAAGCATCATATAATATCAGCTTAATAATCACAAAAAGTTTGATTCACACCTGAGATTGTAGTTTCTGCCCTTCTGAAGAAAGCTGCTCCGTTAAATCTTCTATAGTCTTTTTTGAAGCCTGAAGTTGTTCAACTGTCTCTTCCTTCTCAGCAAGGGCAGTAAAATTTTTTGCTTCTACATCACTCAGTTTGGACTCATATATGGACACTTCCTCTGTAAGTTTTATGTTTGCCTCAGCTAGTTTTCTGCTCTCTTCTTCAAAGTGAGCTAACTTGGTTTCCAGTTCCTCAACAATACTCTCCAGATGCTTCAGCTTCAAGAGAGTCTCTTCCAGCTCTGCTTTTCTGGTTTCAGAAACTGAAGATGTTTCTTGAGCCTTGTCTTCATACAATTTTATTTGGCCTTCTCGAGCATCTAGCTTCTCAAGCAAGTCTTTAGCTTCCAAATCTCTTTGACTGAATCTCTGAATGGCTTCTTGCAACTTGGTTTCGGCTTCCACAACGCGGGCTTCAGCAGACGAATGAAGGTCACAGGCCCTTGAGTGCTGATCTGTTAATTCTTCAACTGTGCTCTTATGGGCAACAAGCTCTTTTGTAGTGGCTTCTTTTTCAGATAGAGCAGAGTTCAACAATTCCTGTAGTTCATCAATCTTGCTTTTCAGCTGAACATTTGTGTCAACTAACAGTTCGTTTTCTGAGAGGGACTGAGAAGCTTTGTTTTTTGCTTCCAAGATCTGTTTACTGAGTTCTTCATTAGTACTTTCCGAAGAAGCCAATTTAGTCAAGCTGTTATCCAGTTCTTCTTTCAATGACGCATATTTTTCTGCTGCTTCGGCAACCTGCTCTTCATAAACCTTCACCTGATCTTCAAGAATCTTCAGTTTCTCAAGCAGAGAATTTGCCTCAGCATCCCTGTTAGTGAAGCTTCCTATTGCTTCCTGGAGTTTGATCTCTGAATCCCTCACTAGGGATTCATGTAGTGCTTCAAGTTCTGAGTTTCTGGATGTTGTTTGCTCTATTACTTTGCCTTGCTGCTCCAGTTGCTCCTCGGCAGACTTGAGTTTCACTATGACCTCGCCTTCTCTGATTCCAGCCTCCTTGAGATCATTTTCAATGTTTTCCAATTTCCCTTGAGTTAGATTCAATTCATTCCTCAAGACTTCCAATAGATTTTCTACTTCAGAAAGCTTCTCACTGGAATTGTTTGATGCATCCTCTAACCTTGTCTTCTCTTCTGTAGCAACATTCAAGGCTTCTGTTAACTCCTTTTCCTTTTTATTGGCCGCTTGCAGTGCAACTTCAAGGCTAGATGTTCTTGCTTGGAATGCCTCAAGTTCAGAAGAAAGTTCAGATATCTTGTTGGAGTAATTCTTTGAATCTGCTTCTGCATCCAGACATTTCTTTTCCAATGCACTTATTTGTTCCTCAAGTTCTTGGATTCTGAACTTCTCTGTTTCAAGTAACAACTCCAGCTCACTCACCTTTTTACCAGTATCCTCCACTTTGGTATGAGATTGTTGGAATAAATCTTCAAGTTCCAAGCTTCGCTGATGGTGTGTACTGGCCCGGCCCTCATGTTCAACACATTTCTCTGTGGCAATCTTCAATTCCTCCTGAAGCTCTGAATTCTGCAAAGATGACTGGTCTAAGGAAGATTCCAGGTGGCTTATCTTCTCCTGGTACTCTTGCACCTGACCATTCAGCTGTTTCTTTTCTTCCTCAACCTCGGCCAATGTAGTACTGAGTGCAGATAATTTTTCGGAGAGTTCTTCCAGACCACCTTCAGCAATTCCTCTGTTCAGCTCTACCACATTTACCTGTTGCTCAAGCTCTGCATTCTTTTGTTCTGCTGCTATAAAGCGCATCTCAAGCCCTCTCAGTTGCAATTTTGCCTCTTCTGCTGCTGCATTTGAAGATTGAATAATACCCTCAAGCTCAAGATTCTTTTGAGTAGCAGTTGCAAAAGAAGCTCCTGCTTCATTATGGAGCTCTTCCAGCGACTTCAACTTCTGTTCAAGCTCTGTGTTGTTTGACAAAGCTTGAGACAAAAGAGCATCTGTTTTGCCAAATTTCTCTTCTGAAATCTTCAATTTTTCTTCAAGATCACTGCACAAATCCTTCGTCAGCTGTACATTACCAGTGAGATCTGCCACAGCTGCTTCCAGAGCTTCTTTTTCTTTGGTTACTATTGCCAATTTCTCCTGTACAACTAAGGACTCTTCCTCGTGAGTTTTTTGTGCAGCTTCAACCAATTCCTTGGCGCTCAACTCCTCCTGCAGCTTCAACTTGATTTCTTCCAATTCAGAAACCTTTGCATCAAGATCTTCTTTAGTCGACGCAAACAGATTTTCAAGAGCGGAAATATCTTCCTTGACTTGAGATTCTGAGGCCTTTTTCAGGCCCAATTCTTCAGTCAGTTCATTTATAAGAGCTTCCTTGGCAGAGAGTTTCTGCTCCAAATCCACACCTTGGGACTTTGATAGAGCAAGCTCTTCTTGGACAGCAGAAAGTTCAGCAGCAGTAGAGTTGAGTGCTTCTTTGACTTTTTCATCCTCAGCAATCTTTTCATACAAGCCTTTGAGTTCTTCTTGTATGCAAGCCATCTGATCTTCCATCTCTTTTGCACTCAATTTTGCCACTTCAAGCAGTTTCTCAAACTCCAAGGCCCTCTTTGTCTCGGTTTCAGCATGTGAACCACTTTGCTTGTGCAGCTCCTCAAACTTTTGTGCCTCACCGGCAGAACTATGCAGCTCTTGCTCAAGTTCCTGCAACCTCTTTCTTGAGCTTTCAAGCTCAAGGCTGAGACCATCAAATGCTTCCTTCACCCCAACCAGATCCTTGTGCTTTTCTTCCTGAGCTTGCAAAGTCTCTTGCAAAACATTGAGCTGTGAACTGTATTTCTCCTCAGATTCAACAATTTGCTCTTGCAATTTGTTATGACTGAGTCCAAGCTCTTCATACTTCTTTCCACTTTCTTCCAGCTTCTCTTTTGTAAGCAAGACCTCATTCTTCAGCTCAGAATTCTCTGATTCCGAATGTTTCAACACACCAGCCAACCTTTCAATTTCAAGCTCAAGGTCACTCACCTTCTCCCGGGCTTCCAGCAATTCTCTGCTTGAATTGCTTGAGCTTCTCTCAATAACACATCTAGTGATTCCCTCTCAACTTTTATGAACTCTCCATCAAAAGTTGCTTCCTCTTCTTCTTTCTTTCCTTCATGTTCTACCGGTGGCAAGTCCCCATTCGATACCTGCATTATGACCACCGTAATCAACATTCAACATCTATTTAAAAAACTTTACAAAATCAAATGATCCCATGAAGGACTTAACGTGAATGATTGCAGATTAATCAATGTCTGAAAAAATTAGCAAAGAAAAGGGTTTAAATTACAGAACAAAATATTGCAGCTACCTTGATTGCTTCGGCATTTGTTGTTTCGGCATCCTCAAATGCCTTCACTGGGATTTCTGAGCTCACTTGTGTTTCTTCCATATTGCACCTAATTTTGACCTACTCCACTTGCGTCTCTGTGATTTACAAAGACTTCATCATCACTTTATTATGTTATCAACTTATTACAATAACGCAGACTTCTCAAAAAAGGATAAAAAAAGAAGAAAAGAATCATCTTAATAACTAGACTTCCTTTTTCTTGGAAAATTCTTCTACGTGAAGCCTTTGCAACAATAAAATGTGATTAGATAAATAGACACATGAGATGAGATGACAAAGACATTTCTTAACAAAGAAGGTAAGCTACGAGGGTAATTCTGTCATTCCATTCCGGATTAGCTGTGGGTATAAGCAAGTAAACTGCGTGCCGGACAAAGACAACCCACCTGACGTGGCACCCAAAGTGGGTACCCACCATAAATCATTGTGGTGGCCCATCAGTATCATGGCACATATTTTATTCTTTCATTTATGTTAATGCAATTATTTCTAGATTTCTACTGGCCAAGAAAAAAATAAATTATTTATAATAAAAATAAATTATTAGATAATAAAAACATTTGTTTTTTTTTTCTTCAAATCAATTGGAGATTAGATTATTAAAATCACAGGGAAAAATCTTAATTTAATTGTAAATTAGGGTTGATCACATTCTTTGAAGAATTAGAATTTGATGGATTTAATATCACCTGCTGACTGCCTGCCATATTTGTCACTTAACTAGTGAGGATGATCAATCATGTGATGATTTCATGTGGAACCATACAGTCTCTAGGCCCCAAAATTCCTCATTCAAGCTAAGTTGTTACACACAAAGACAAGGTCTTTCAACTCCATCTTCTAAGAATTTCATTTTTAATACAGATGTGGCATCATTTTCATGGATTAAAAATTGGAAAAAAAAAAAAGAAAAAAAAGGAAAAAAAAAAGCTACATCTTTGAATCTCTAGTGACATCTGGACCGTTGGTTGCTAATACACAAAAAGTGAAGCATAGTGGGTGGAGCCCGCAACTAAGATGGGCATTCCATCCTTCAATTTTTATTTGATTGTACAAATCACAAGTCCCCATCTTTCTTAAGTTCCTTTCTAAGTTTTTATTTTTATTTTAATACAAGCGATAGTCTAAGCTACCAAGGGAATGAGGTTTTTCACCCAGACACACTACCAAGCTGTCATGGGGGTTTGAACCCGAGACCAATGGTCTGCAAATAAAGAGCCATTTTCCACTAGCCTAGACCCTATTGGCAGTCCATTTCTAAGTTTATGACCAAAAAGAAAGAAGAAGAAAAAAGGATAATTATAAATAATAATTAAAAAAAAGATTCTTTCAAAGTTAAAGGTGCTTGGACAGGTAGCTTTGCCATCATTTTCTTTCTTAAGTTTCTTTTCCCTATTTTAGATTTTTGAGAGAGCCTTCATCGCCATCTTTGGCTCCATAATTAGACACAAAGACAAACATAAAAAAGGCACATCAATTATCATTCAACTGACAAATGCAGAAAAATAAGGCCACTAATTAAGGTTAATCATTAAGATCAACTTTGATAACACAATATGCATAGCATCTTATTTTTGCAGTTACTAATTCATTAACATTTCATATATTAAAACAAAAACCAAAAAAACTTTTACTAAAATAAAATAAAAAAGCAAAAATCAATTTAAGAGCTGGTATCCAAGTAAACAAAACATCAAATATATTAAATTACCAATAAATTCATGCTTTATTAATCTTAAATAGCGATCTAAACAGCTTTTGACGAATGAAATCTCTTCCACCCAACACGCCCGAGCAAATAAACAAATACATAAATAAATAAAACGGAAATATTTTATCTAGGGATTGAATTCTGGTTCTACAAAGATCTCAAAGCCATATAGACTGGTCAAACCAAAAGAATAACCCAATTGGGTTTATTGCCTCTTGACTCTCTAGTTCAAGATTTGCATCACAGATGAACTTCCTTCAGCTTTCATTTCACTGATCATCAAGTGAAAACAGAAAGAAGATGAAACAGAAAAAAAAAAAAAAAAGATCAAAGACCAAAGGATCAGCAAATGGAATGAAGGTGAAACAATTGTGATCAAAGTGATGGGATGAGATTGTTTCAAAGCCTTCGAAAACAGTAAATTAGAAGGAATGAAGACGAAGCAGAAAATGACCAAAGATCAGCAAACCAGCAAACAGAAGCTGAAAGAATTATGATAATTGAGATGGGTTTTGTCCAAAGAGTTCAAAGACTCAAACTTTGAAATCAGAAACACAAGAATTTCTCATATGAATTGGTCATCCAAAATCACAAAATCTCAATTTTCAACCACATTTAAATAAAACCCAGATGGCAGATAACATTATCACAGAAAGATCACAGCTTGATGCTTGATCACATCACCATGTATAAAATAAAAAATAATAATAAGCAGAAACAGAACACTAGGCTATTCAGTAAAGCATGAAACACAGAGGAACAGAAAACAGTTCAAATTCAAAGAATGAAAACCAAGTTAGAAAAACAGAGCATGCATACATACAAATAGAAAAGACAGAGCATAAGGAAAGATTGATCGCTTGCCTGATAAAAGCTGATTGGTTTTTCCCTCAGATTTCTGTGAAGCGTTTTTATTGTTTTTTCGATACACGAAAACGAAAA
Organism: Prunus mume; assembly: GCF_000346735.1. Next base: position 15,904,293 of record NC_024129.1, on the reverse strand, counting down.
ACGGGAGTGATTAGGAGCTGAGCTGGTGACGAAAAGGCAGAGGAGGAGCTATAGAGAGAGGGAGAGATTCCAAGTATATAAATATGAGTGAGGAGGCAGTGGGGTCCACCGTAGTGCCATGGGACAGCAAGGTGGGGCCGTCTATTTTCAATCGGACAGTAGCAACTTTGCTGTATTCGCAACTCTTGCCTTCCGATTTCATTTTAATTACAATGCCAACCAAAGACATAATATTATGGTGAAAAAAATCTATATGGATTTTCATTTTATTTTCTTCTTCTTTTTTTTGGCATATTTTGGATTTTAAAGATAATTAAATATATATTTTGGATTTTCAAATCTGGTGGAATTTTTTTTCTTCATCTATTTCAAATCTGTAGATTTGAAACCTATTGATTTGAAAATCCATGTTGTCGATACAGAATATTAGGCTTAGGAATAAGAAATTGAGATTTAAATAGAGAAATATATTGTGATAATTTCAATAAAATAGGCAGTGATGGACCTATTAGAACGCAAGAAGGTGCACTACACCTCTTTTCGCCGAAAAAATCATTGTAGGTGCTTCAAATTGCCTCTTTACTCAGCTGGTAGTGGTGCAGATTACCTTATTCCATTTTCAGCATTTAAGTAAATGTCTATGTTCTTTTACTTTCATTTATTTTATTTTACTCGATTTACTTAAGTTTACAATGTAAATAAGGAAGTACCCTCCATTTGGATTCAAATAAAAATACTAGAAAATCAATTTCCCACCAAATCAAAATATGAAAAATCAGTTTTAGTGCAAAATACAATTTATGCTAAAAATGATGGCTCATTAAGTCAATATATATTTCATACTAAAATCCCATAAAATCAAGTTTTCTTATTTGATGTGTAAGGAATAAAAGCCGCTAAAAATTATTTTGAGAAAATGATTATTCCGAAAAATAATTTTTCATAATTAGTCAATATTTTTACATAAAATAATTTTTCATGTATGATATGAATGCATGAAGGGACCTAAGGTCAATTTAGGTAAAAAGTCTTAGATGTTCAATCCACAAAGAGTTTTTAGCCTTTCAAAATTATACTTTCGCAAAAAAAATTATGGATCCACCAGTGACGATAGGGTCTTATGTATATTAGGCTTCTAGATTTTAGTTAGAGTAGGGGAATCTATATATCTGGTACATTAGTAGGAATCGACCCAACTTTCTATATCTTTCATCATCTCAGTTAGTCTCACTTTTCGATTTTTCTGTTTCTGTCTTATGCATATTAGGCTCCTCGATGGAGTTTGGTATATTATTTGATGCATAAGTGAATGTTGTTAACTACTTTAAATTACAAACTCTTTACTCGAGACTTATCAACTCTTTTAGAAGGTGGATAGGGAGCATGGTTGGAGTTGAATTTTTACAATTCCTCCCTAAAATTTGTCTAAGAAGGTGGTTTAGGAAGCCTATTGTGAATGCTCTGTATATTAGGCTCCTAAATTTTAGTTAGAGCAGGGTAATCTATACATCTGGTACATTAGTTGGAATCGACTCAATTTTCTATATCTTTCATCATCTTAGTTAGTTCGATTTTCGGATTTTCTGGATATGTCTTATGCATATTAGGCTCCTAGATTGAATTTGGTGCATAAGTGAATGTTCTTAACTACTTTAAACTACAAACTCTTTACTCAATAGTTGGAAGTAAATTCATTTGTTTTCTCTTTCACTTATCAACTACATTCTCAACTGATGCTGTAAATGCGTAACATGAAATTGCTACAACAATTTCTCATTGTCTCTCCTTTTCTTTTGATCGAGTGAATTTCTGAATCCCAAGAATGCTAGTTGTGAGAAATAAGACATAAATGAGGTTTAATTGGTCATTGCCATGCAAGGAAAATTAAAAATGGTGGCTTTTTGGTCTGAGAGTGGCGGCCAGAGGCGACCGACCAAACCGCCCATCTAGGCGTGCCAACATGACAACTCTGTCTTTCTTTAGTCGATGAAGACATTTTGCTTTCTCCTCCCCTTTGGCATCATTGTTTATTAGCTTTAATAAATAAAATTTCCAATTTGGCTTGTGGGTTTGCTTGGTCTGTTCAGCACCTTTTCCACTTTCTTCAACGGGTCCTATACAAATTTTAGGTGCTTGGTCTACCATATATGTTTCTCTTTTTAGACCCCTTCAATGAATCCAAATTATGATATGAATATGAGACTTATAGGTTGATAATATAAAATATTTTTATTTATGTTCATCTAATGTAAATATAAATTCTTATATTCGACACTTCGGATCATATAGTTGTGTGATCGTCTTTACAAAGAACGGACTTTTTGTATTTTGATCCAACCCAATCTCACATGTAATCCATCAATGTAAGTGTGTTGCCGTATACAGTTGGATTTCTTGCCTAGCTGTTTGGTTTGACAGACGTTATTTGCATATGGAAATGTTTGGTTTAGGTATAGTCTATCAGAAACAAACAAAGATGTGCAGAAAACAAGTACTTAGAAAATGACAAATGCATCTTAAAGCTTTAACCTTTCGGCTTCAACTTTCTAAGACAATAGCATGTTAGCTTTGGAAGAATTATATGAAATGGGTTTATAATGTATATGAAAACTAATTGCAATATGATTTTCTTATTACATTTTGGAAGAACAAATCAAGAGCAATAAAAGCACACATTGTTAATTAGGGACATTACCATGTGCTAGGATTCGATGGAACGATCTTCTTATGATCCAAACTCCACCTACTTCAAAGTAAATGGTTGTTTTAAAGAAGGCTTAAATGTAGAAATGATCTTTGTGTTTTACCCATTTAGTCAGTTTAATCTCTGTGTTTTTAATTTAATTGATTTAGTTCTTATGTTTTATTCCGTTAACTATTTTTGTCTAATCCGTTACATTGCCGTTAAAACAATTCATTAAAGTTTTAAAAATTAATAAATAAAATTTGTAATTGTTCTAAAAATTTAAGTTCAGTTTACAATAGCGAATTAATAAAAATAACTCTTCTTCTCTCAAGCCACTGCCCGATTCTCTCTCTCTCTCTCTCTCTCATCAATCCCACCTCACTGTACATCTTCCATTCCCCACCTCATAGCTGCGTTGTTTTTTGGATATAAATTTTTTTTTTTTTACATATTCGATTTAATCAGTCAACTGTTTTGTTGTTAAAAATGTTTTTCATTTTTAAATTGAGACTTTCTGGTTTTTTTATTTATAAATAATTAGAGAGTTTTTATTAGTTTAAATAATATTTATGAATTTTTTTAATAGTAATTTAATAGAATTGACAAGATTGACCAAGTGAATAAAACACAAGGACTAAATCGGCCAAATTGAAAACACAGAGACTAAATTAACCACGTGAGTAAAACACCATTTTAACATTTAAGGCTTTAAAGAAAGTTGGCCAGTAATACTAATGAAAACTTTTAGGCAAAATTAAGTTAGAAAAATATAGGATCGTATTTTGAATTTATATAAAGCATTTGAACTTTTGGAAAATATTTGGAATGGGAAAACATGCGGCCAGAAAACAGAGACTAGAATTGTTGGAGTAGAAGTCTACATCATAGCCGGCCAAGCACCACCTTTGACTAGTTGTTTTGGACTTCTAAGTTGGATTGGAACCAGGTAAACCAACTACACCTATTCATAATTTGGCCGATTTATCAGAAGAAAGACGGCAGTCCTAATTGGTCATTGATCAGAAACAAACATGTATATAATGAATGTTTGACTAATTGAATATTAATTTCTGCATTTTATCAAATTTTAGCTGTTGTTAATTTGATTTTTTTTATATAAATGAAGTATACTCATTCTTAGCATTAATGATGATAAATTCTACGTCATTTAATTTTTATTTAAAAAAAAAACTCAAAAACTGAGAGCTGGCCCTATTGAATTTAATTTTGATTATTAAATTACTTTGATGCCCTATCGAGTGTTTTGAAATTTTTTTATGAGATTTTGGGATTGAGCTTGTTTTAATAAATCAATGACAGTTTTGTAATTTATAATAAGTTAGAAGTCTTTTTATTATGTAGTAAATGAGTTTTGAGTGTGTTTCTAAAGTCTATTTCATATAGGGTATTTTTATAATTTAGGCTACTGTATTTGGTATAACAGTGAATCTTCCTATAGGGAATGTTTGACTAATTGAATATTAATTTCTGAAATTTATTGAATTTTAGCTGTTGTTAATTTGAAAAAATTTCAATGAACACATTCTCCAATTTCAAAGATTTCTTTCTCAAATTTCTTCTTATTCTTCTTCCTCTTCAGAGATTCTCGTTCTCCGCATTCACATTCATATAAAAGTAAGACTATGGCAATGACAAGAGATTTGTTGACGAATTGATTAAAATCATTTATTCCTTTATCTTAAGTCATAAGTTCGATTCTCTCTTTCTCTGTATCGATTTGTACCATGAATAAGGAATACCCACAAAGTCAAAATTGTTTCATTTTTACCACCTAAATCATGGCAGTGGATGGAGCCATTAGTGATCCCATCACCAATAGTTGACACGTCAGCCCTCCACACAAGATTTCCTGCACAGGTGTCCTCTTGGTCTGGGAAGCATAGAACTCAAAACTGACGGCACTCAGCCACATTCCAAATTACCATAAAACCACCTGTGATCACTGAGAAGTGAGGGCTGCAAGTACCAGGTTGTGGTAACACACCCTGACAAAGAGAGACATGGCATTGACTAGGGTTTGGTCAACAAGAGCTGCTTTGTCTTTGAGGGTGCCTGTTCCCTGTGGAGGCTTTTCTTCTGGTAGTTCTGAAAACCCTAGTCTCAAAATTCATGATTTATCTTCGCAAAGTCTCATATTTTCAAATGAATTCTAAGATTTATGTCCTGTGTCTAATGTAGCTGTGGATGGTTTGAAGTTTGCAAAGTCCCATGAGTGGGCTAAGGTTGAAGATGAAGGGAAGTTGGCTAGTGTGGGAATCACAGAACATGCTCAGGAACATTTGGGTGATGTTATATATGTGGAGCTGCCTGATGTTGGTGTTGCTGTTGCACAAGGCACCATTGTTGGGAGTGTTGAGAGTGTCAAGGCCTCCTCAGACATTAACTCTCCTGTCTCTGGCAGCATAGTTGAAGTGAACAAAGAGCTTTTTAGCTCTCCAGGTTTGGTAAGAATTAATTAACATTATGCTAATTTCATTGATTATAAGTGTAATTAATCTTGCTTTGTTAATTTCTGTCTGGTAATTGGGATGGTTTAGGTCAATGGGAGCCCGTATGAAAAAGGATGGATCATGAAGGTGGAGATGAGCAGTAGGGATGAGCTCAATAATCTGATGGATCCTGATGAGTACTCTGAGTATGTGAAGAAGAAGATCCCAAACATTACAAAACATAAAGACACTTAGGAAAGGGTTTTGTGTACAAGGATGCTGTCTTTTTTTTATCCTCTTCTTATTGATCAGGGAAAACATTGGTTGGAACCTTTCTGCGTATCAAACCTGAAAGTACTCTGAAGTTGCATCTTGATCATCAAATAGGATTACTTGTTTTACCTTCATTTTGCAGTTTAAAACAGATTTTGCCAATTTTGACATTACAACCTTAAATGTTAGCAAAGTGCTACTTGAATTGCCTAATTAGGTCTGTTGTGGTTGTTTAGTTCATATTAAATTGGTACTTTCTAGAGTGTATAGGTATAGGCGTTGTAAGTAAATGTGTATATAGCTCTGCTTCATTTTAAAAAAAAATTACTAAGTATATGGTCAGTTCCGATGGTAAATGGCAAAGGATTACTGATGTTAGAGTTACAGTGTTTTAGAGTTTCATAGGGTTAGGCTAGTTGTTAGGGTAGTGTGCCAGCGGCTTTGCACCCGAGTTCGAATCTCTCTCCAATCCGTAGTTTAAATCAAAACATGAACTGAGTTTGGTAGTATGAAACAATCTTAGTCCAATGTTTTGAAGAACATGGATACAAATGGCCCAGTGGCAGCAGCTCAACAAGTGGGCTGTGCGAAGAGAATGCTTAACAAAATGAATGGTTGGGCTAAACTTGACTCTAGTAGCTTGAGTGGTCCACTGAGTTGTTCTTATATCCACCGTTGAAAACACACCTGGAAATGATGCACCTTATCCACCAAGAAGATATTCTTTAAAATTTAGAAAGAAGCAACGAAGGAGAGAATTGTGAGGTAAAGAGAAATATGAATGGGATACAGCAGATAGCTCTTCCAGTTCTGGGGATTGTAGCTGCTGCAGCTGTTACCTTCTATGCTGTGAGCTTTGCTGAGCTCAGCGAGGTACCCTTTTATCCAATAACTCTTTAATATTATGTTCTTTCTTTTCTTTTTCTTTTTTTTAATAAATCTTTTTTGGGTCAAATATATATCTTAATATGTTGTTTGTTCGTTACTTTATGAGATTTTCGGTTTTTTTATTATATAAAATTATGTGTAGAAATCTTTTAGGGACTTGGACGAGAAAGATAACGAGATTGTTGGATACAAGCCATCTCCAAGCTCCAGGGAAAAACGGTCCAGAAGAAAAGCTGAAAAACAAGCCAAAGGTTGAAGACAAAGCTTCTTGGACGTTTTCAAAGGTGCTGCTGCCCTTCTACTTCCAATCCCAGCAATTTGCAAATTATTATAAGATTGCATTTTGATTACAAAGGCCCTTTTGGTTTGAGGATATGTCGATGAACGCGTTGTAAAATGGAAATTATAATTTAGAAATAATGCTCAGAAATTGTTGTTCATGTTGATTTCAGTTTGTGTACCAAATTTGAATTTGGGTCACCTCTGTTTCATGTAATTTGCAGCTTATAAATCATTAGTTTCAATTTTAAAGAAACAAATAGGTAAAATAATAGTTCATTAAAATGTAAATAATTAAAATAAGAGACAGAAATCCTACACCAACATAATGTTAAAAGATGCTTTATTCAGATACCATTCATCTCACAAGACACAAAAAGGAACCGTCTTTGCTTTACATGAAGTGTACATATTTTTCACCATCATCGGCTAATGCATTTACAAATTATTTCTGCTTAGACTTGAGCTCCTTCACCCAGTTTTCAGTATCCTTCAGTGCTTTCCCATATTTGCTTATTAACTGGAAATATAAAAAAACAGGTTCTAGTTAGCATGTTCTTCAAGCTTCTTCAAACCTTGGATGTGATTTAAGCAAGCATTTCATATAAAAATGAGACAAGTGTTGCTCCATTTTAAGGGAGATTGGAACAGATTGAGGAATGTGCCTACCTCGTCAACCTCATTAGGAGACATGATAAATGGCGGAGACATCATTATACTATCGCCGGAAACTCGTACTAACATTCCATGCTTCTCACATTGGGCTCCAAAATATGCACCTACACCTGTGATGAATATCATCAAAGAGCATCAGCAAGAAAAACAAGGAAGAATTTGTTTGGCCATAAACAGAACCTATAATATAACAGAAACAATACCTTCTGGCCACCACACCAATGAATGACCAGGCAGATATCACAAAATAAAAAGCCGGTTAGCACACAATTAGACCATTATACGCATCCTCCCTCCACACCAGCCCCATGAGGTTTAGACCTGCTTGACTGGTTCCTTGATAGGTTTCCCAGAAAAGCCAAACATATTCATACTAGATGAAGTCTACTTCATTTTCCTTCGATATAAAGAAAGACGGGACTTACCCCATTCCGGAGGGAATAGATCATTAGGTGACTTGTTGTCTGTAAATTCTGTACCAAGGATCAATCCAGTTCCCCGTATCTGCATAACGACACAAGGAATACCATGTAAATATCTTAGTGATTGTTATTTCTCTTGCTGACCTATAAAGTGTAAAAACTCTCTGTAACAAGACTTACCTCCCCTATAATGGGACTATCAGAGAAGGCTTTTATGCCATCTTGAAACCTTGGTGAAATGCTGTTTACTTGATCGGCAATATTTCGTTCCCTACAAACACATGAAATGGTTATTGTTCAGTAGTAAAAAAATAAAAACAAAAGCAGGTTGAAGTAAGCTGGGCTGCAGTGGACCACCGAGCTCTATAAGCAGAGATCTAAATTTCTAACACAAGTCATGCCACCATAGGCAGGCCAATCAAAGATAATTTATATCAATCAAAGTGCAACTTAGCTAATTGAAATTGGTCCATTTTTTAATAAGATGCTGATGGTAGAAACCCTTGAAGCATCAAAGTGAAACTGGATGATCCAGAGTCATCTCTTTTATACCCTACTCTTTTTCTTTCAGATAAGTTACAGGGTTCACTACAGAGATTGTTGATTTAGTCAGTATGAGATCAATCCTGTTTCCTCCTGATTCTGAACCTAATTGGTTTGAATCCTTGGAAGTTGGAACCAAGACACCTTTGCTTTCAAATATTTTGGGTTGAGCAAATAAGAACATACTTGTAGATCTTGAGTGCTTCAATTGCAACCGCACAGGATACAGGGTGTCCAGAATATGTAAACCCATGAGAAAAAGTACCTGGCACAAAAGAAATCGTGTCACTCAAGAATAATAACTTTTCATGGAATATGATTAGTTACCAACATACCAAGCTTGTTGCTTTGAGAGTGTATGACATCTGAAACTTCTGGACTCACAAGAACAGCACCTATTGGCATATAAGCAGAAGAAAGTGCCTGGGACATCCAACACCACAGTGATGAGAAAATGAATATTGTCATGGGATGTGAGCGAGTAGCTCTGTATTCGTAGATAATCTCATTTTACCTTTGCTACAGATACAAGGTCCGGTTTGATGTTGTATTTGTCACACCCATACATTGTCCCAAGCCTTCCAAATGCACAGATTACCTTAAAAAGTAAACAAATAAAACATAAGCTTAACAAGCAACATATAAAGCTTACTCAAAACATCAGGTTACATTAAAGAAAAGTATAACATATACCTCATCAGCAATAAATAGAATGTCATATTTCTTCACAACAGCTTGAACCTGCATCAAACAGGAAATGCTTGTCCATTACAAAGATCTTTTTAAGTTTCCTTTTTTCTTATTAGCACCAACCGCCACGCTGAAATAAAGCAACACCCAAGCAGAACATGCGAGCCTTTTATCCTTAACATAAAGATTTCATATATATTAAGTCTGGATCTTGTGCTTCAAAACCATATCAATGCATAAATACATTAAAAACTTTTTCCTTTTTTTTTTTTTTTTTTTTTTTGGTTGGAAAAGAAACGATTTGTATTAACAGAGAAACAACAGATGTAAAAAACCCAGAAAAAGAGAACAACCAAGACATACATTGACAACTTATAGAAACAATGTCTGAGAGGAGCCCGTAGCAGGAGCTGTGTTATCAAACTGGTCTTTCATGCTTACAAGGTGAGAATCTGAGCATGAAAATTTGGATTTATTTCAAGCTTTTTTTTTTATCACTAAAGCTCACCTTCTCAAAATAAGTTGCAGGGGGAAGTATCACACCTCCTGCTCCCATGACAGGTTCGGCAATGAACGCAGCAATCTGAAAGTAACAAACATACCATGTCACAAACACAAAGTCTCCTCTGCATTTCTAGAAGGATTCCAGAAATGATATTTGAATAACTCACTGTGTCTGGTCCCTCTTTGAGGATAAGATTCTCCAAGTTATTGGCCAATCTGGTAGAGAACTCCTCCTCTGTCTCACCTGGCATATCCATTATCAAGCTATCAATAAATTGGTCAAAATAAATCTCTAAGATTAGACCAGTGTAAAAATAGACCTGGAAGGTGATAGCGCCAATAATGTGGGCAGTCGGTGTGCAATACAAATGGAACTGGAAGATCAAATTTTTTATGCAAAGCTGTAAGGCTGTGAAAAGAAATTTAGAGTCAATGCACTGAAGGGTGATCTTTCCTTAGAAATTCACTAGAATATTTATCCTACCCAGAAAGGCTTGCGGCTATTAAAGTTGAACCATGGTACCTGTCAGGATGCAAAGATAATATTAAAGGACTTGGGTACAATGACTAGAGGAAATAAAGAGAAAACAAAATGAGTTGAGTAAGTTGAAAATACGATTTGTGACGAGCTATGAATTTCTTTTTATCCGGGCGCCCAAGTGCATTATTATAATACCAAACTAGCTTCACCTACAAAGCAAATATTTCAAGTAAATATAAAGACATTATGTATAGAGTTCTAACATATAGACAAACTGGTCATTGATTGCTTTAATATCATCCTTGAACTCCTGACCAAACAATGCAATTCCACTAGTTAAATTCAGAGGACTTGGTATTCAGGCAACTGAAACATCTTCAAAACTTGGGGTGTTCATAAGATTTTCAAGTTTTGAATTATCCTTCACTTCGGTTATTTTATCCCCATACATTGTATTAATTGATAAATGCTATTCTCTCAGCAATCATGATAGAAATGCAACATCATTGTTATCATGTAACGGGATAAATTCACTTTTCCATCTTATATAAATTGGAAACTGTATTTAAATAAATATTCTCATAGAAACTAATCAAACCTGAGTATCATTGGCTTCGGATCCACTATTTGTAAAGAAGGCTTTTGCCATTTTTGTAGCTGTAAAAGTTTCTAGAAGTTCTTTTGCCAAGTCCTGTAAAATAAAGTTTGTTACTTAATATCACAGGCAAGTATCTTAAGAAGGTATCCATTGAACTATCTGGCACGTACAACATATATAGCAACAGTGTAATAGGGAGCAAAGATATGAAGCAAGGTTTTTCTAAATAATACAACAAAATTCCTTACATTTCTAGCTTAAACTTAGAAATGACATGACATGCATGTAGCAGCAGTAGTAATCGAAATTTGCAAATTTACATATAAAAACAAGGAAGTTATGAAAAAATATGAATACCAAAGATGGTTTAGTAGTACGATTCCAAAAGGAGTGGTAAAATGGCAAGGTATTCAACTGTTGAGTTGCAGCAGCAACTAGGCGAGGTTCATTTCCACCTGCAAATTTCAATATTAAACAATATGAATTCAAGTGCTTTCACATATACACATGAACGTAGATGACTTCGCAAATTTCTTCAACACACCTATTTTTTGACAAATAAACATAACTAACTTACAATAGTGAGGCCAGGCAAAGCTATAAGTGAGATAGTAGGGGTAGCTTAGGATCTATACTTGGTGATAAAGGAGGTCAAAGGTGACCAGTGCAAATAGTCTTATTCAAAAGCAGGGTGTGCAAGAAACATAATGATGAGAAATGCAGTTGGAGAGATATTCAGTACTTTTTGTGAGGTAATTGTGGCTGTTTCAAGTGACCCAGTAATATAAAAATCTAAGAAACAGTCTTAAGAAGCAGGATAATAAGGACAAAGCAACACATTCAAGCTGAGAAAGAAATAGTAATGGGAAGCAAATCTTTTACCTAATGCTGTGCACCATAGACCAGCAAGAGCATCAAGATACTTCTTCCCATTGATGTCATAAACATAGCTACCCTGAAATCAAAAATCAACTCTGTTACTTGACTTCAAAAAAATCAGCTTTGAAAATAAGGAAGCACATACAATGATTGTGCACCTGAGCTACTTCTATTTTCACAGAGACAATGTTAGGCCAATTCAAGGACACAACTAAGAAGTTTACCTCAGACTTTTCTATAATCAGAGGATGCAAATCAGCACTCTGCCACCCAGCTGTGAAGGGCGCAAGCATATCATGCCCCTTGAACCTGAGTTAGTATGTGTCAACAATTAAGTACATATTAGATTGGAATCTCTTGTGCACACATGCAAATGTCTAGGCTATTACACAAGTACACTACTAGTACAGTGCAGATGCAAAATCACAAATAAGATACACATGCATGAAAAAATGCATTATCATATACAAATAAGTGTGCACACAGAGGGAGGTTGAACTGTGGATAATTAAGTGTAAAAGACCACCTACCCTAGAACTTTCTCATCAGTTATTGGTTCTTCCTTTTGCAAAGGTGACCCTGTACTGTAGGACCTGGACAGAAAGGGAACCAGAAAGAGATGCTCCTGTGGACTTCTAGAAGCAGCAATATATTTTGTACATGAACGAAGCTGTAAATAAGAAAGACGGATATATTAATTACAATATTTCTCCAATAAGTTGTGTGTGTGTGTGTGTGTGTAATCATATGTACAAAACTCATCATCACGAATGGGGCCATTATTTTATTAGAAAAATAAATCTTCAAGGTGAAGGCCATCTCTCAGCATCAACAAGGAAGTAGTAATAATAAATTTTTTTACTTTGACCACATTAACGAACACTTTATGAGACAAAGGTCATATCAGCTGGTACAATTAGTTCTACCATGCTTCCTACTATTTTCCTGGTTTCCGTATACTTAAAACTGAAAATTTGATCTCTTTTTGTTTACAACATTTAGCAACAAAATGGCTTTCAGAACTGATCATGCAAAACCAAAATGGAGGAAATATATTCATATAACATAATAAATACAAAAATAAAAGACATAGCCAGTGATAAAACTGTAACAAAGTCACCAAGAAAACAAGGGGGGTAGTTTGTTGCAATCTTCTACGGTAGAAAACCTTGTGTATAATAGCAATTGGAAAATTAAAACTTGTTGGAGATACTGAACTGAAGTCCTTACTTTTCCCAACATTTTCTCAGCAACCAAACAGAACGTCAAAAAGTTTAAATGCAATTTGTGAACTGGTGCATCTCACCTTCGCCTTTTTTTATGGTTTTGATAAGGAAAGAAAGATGATTAAAGAACAATTTAAACAAACGTTGATCCACAAACCGAGCAAGAAATACAAAGTTTCAAGGATTCGGATAAGACATGAAAGTCATACAAATTAGAAGAAAAGTCCAAAGGGCAATTGAAGTTTTATCTTTTCCAACATTTCCGCAAAGGAGCGAAGACTTTAGGAAGGAAAGTATCAACAAACTGATCAAAGCCAAAATATTGAAAATTTATCAAAACTCTAAGATGATGAACTGAATGAAATGATCCAAAACCAAATGCACAAAGTATTCATACTCTGGTAACTTCTGTTTCAAAGTGTAGTTTTCCATAACAAATACTGAATAAAGCAATCAGAAAACAAACACAAACCCAAATGTGTATTTGAGATTTGATACCTGGGTTCTGAGATTGGATCCAAGAAGACGATTAAAACCCATCTTTTTGCTCTCTTTATCTACAACAAAACAAGCAAGTAGAGAGCTTTTGTAGTGGACAGAGACTAAGACTCTCAGTGACAGAACCTGCCTTGGTTTCTTCTATACTTGATTTATTTGGGGAAATTAAAACTGTTGAGTGTGACGACAATGATGAAAATGACTGGCCAAATATGTCTAAATACGCTTCATTTACCACATTGCCCATTATTTTCCCTCAGGCCCCGTTTGGTTCGCAGGATGGATTTAAGGGGAAATTATTTCACATGTCATTTTTCAAGGCATGAGAAGTGGAAGATTCCTATCCCACGTTTGTTAATGCTGGGAGATACCATTTTATTTCCTTTCCCATGTTTATTTTGAGTATGAATGAAAAACAAAGTTTGTATAAATTTTTAATTATACCCATACTAAATCAAATAAAAAAAAATACATCTAATGATATATTGTAATTCTAAATTGTTAATGAGAACAAAATGGTCATGAAAAATATGTATATAATGTTGACTCATTTTCCTAAACTTAATCATGAGGAGGGAAAACAAAATTCAAGTTGGGACTGGCTTCACTTTCCTCCTTACTTTCTCATGGGCCAAACAACAATTTCCCATATATGAACTTACCAAACATGGAAAACCAATTGATTTCTCATTCCTAAGTCTCCTTTCCCATGAATCAAACGGGACTTCAATATTTATTTAATAAGTATTTAAGTTAAAAATTAGCTACATATTTGTAAATTTGGATGCATCCGAAATTAAAAATATATAACTACTTCTTAACATAAAATATTTATTAAGAATCTCCCTTCATTTACATGCAAGTGGAGCAAGAAAGTGGAATACTCTATTTTCTCCAACTCCCCAAATGTGGGATTGCTTTCCCACCAAAATAAATAAAAAGGCAAAAAAGAATCATTTGCTACTATTAAACATAGCTTAAAATCAAAGTCTTCTGCGTTCACATCTAAATGACATGTCATTCTCATCTTCATAGAAAAAACCCGTCATTTTCATCTTTCAAAAGAAGAGAAGTGAGAATTGAATTCTACCATGCGTGTGGGGGGTGAAAAGCAGAGGCGGATCTATTAAGGCGCAAGAAGGTGCAGCTGCACCTCCCTTCGCCGGAAAAATCATTGTAGGTGCTTCAAATTGCCCATTTGCTCAACTGGTGTACAAATTACCTTATTTTCATTTTCAACATTTAAGTAAATGTCTTTGTTTTTTTACTTTTATTTATTTTTATATTACTCCATTTACTTAAGTTTACAATGTAAATAAGGAAGTACCTCCTATTTGGATTCAAATAAAAATACTAGAAAATCAAATTCCCACCAAATCAAAATATGAAAATTCGGTTTTAGTGCAAAATACGATTTAGGCTAAAAATGATGGCTCATTAAGTCAATATATACTTCATACTAAAATTCCATAAAATCAAGTTTTCTTATTTGATGTATAAGGAATAAAAGCCGCCAAAAATTATCTTAAGAAAATGATTATTCCGAAAAATCATTTTCATACTTAGTCAATATTGCACATCCGCTAAAAAATTTCTGGGTCCGCCAGTGGTGAAAAGGTCTATTATTGGAGAAGTTCCCACAATATCTCTCTGTATATTAAACTACATCAAATGCTGCAACATCCACCAATTGAAACTTGTACATTTACAATTATTAAAAATTAGAATTATACTTTTTTTTAGGAGATACTACTTTATGCAAATCACAGTTTGTCACATATGCAAAAATAATTCATAAAAAAAGCAAAAAAAAAAAAATAAAATTGTGCACACATGTCACACTATCACTGCTATTAATAGGAATATAAAAGCTCATACTTACATGGTAAGAATGGAAGTATTGCAAAACCAACTCATACTGAAATGTGTAATGCAAAGTATAGGAGCTCCTCCTTAATTTTACGGAGGCAAACAACCCTACTCTTATTTTAAATTCATATTTTTAATGCGCATGTCCAAATATCACAAAAAATAGTTGATAGATTATTGTGAGTTGTTAATATGCAAAAGTAGGATTTGGCCAACAATTGAGCTTATTAGTTGATAAAAAAGAAAGCTTTTATACATTTGATAATAACGAAAGAAACGCACTGCACTAGAATATGCATTCAATTATTCAACAGATATCATTTTGAATTTTATATCTTCAAGTTGCACAAAGACTGAAACAGCCTTTGCTTACTCTTATCTTCTTGTCGTATACAACATCAAAATTCCCAAGATTCTTATCCTCTTAGTCCATAGCAAAAGATATATATGACATTTCACGAACAAAATCATTATCTCATGGGTATGGGTTTTCCCCATTTTCTTGTGGAAAAAAAAAAAGAAAGTAAATCATGTTTTGATACAGAAAGGTTCGGTATCGAAATTATTATATGCCTAAGCTTGCTGTAATGATAAACACAAAATCTCACCACATATATATATTCTTATCTCAGCGTAAGTTGAACGAGAACATCGTCATATTTATAGTATTATGCTGTATGATTTTTTCATATGAATATATTCAACAGTTTTGGAATAAGGTTGTTTTTAAGTTGAACTGCTCTTGAATTAGTGGCAAAGTTGAATCAGTGGAAAAAAGAAATGCAGATTGTCCTAGGGAAACTTGGCAATTGCAAAACTGTATATTTTCGTGGTACTTTTTATTTTTGTTACGTGGATAAAATGAAATTGCCTAAAAATAGCCTTTGATCAGTGTTTCATGTTTTTTAAGGTTGTGTGTAGTGTAGTGTTTGATCCAAATGGCCCAACGTCGACTGGCCCTCCATATATGAATCACGATAAGGACATCACTTGCGAAATGCTAAGCTACTGCAAGTTTGACAGATCATAATAAAAGAAAACTCACCAACTATGACTCACCTCCTACACACACCCAATCCAATGGAGAAAAATATCATGAGTCTTAAGAATCTTCTTGACATATTATTAACATATATTTTCTATTTGCTTCATTTTAGAGAAGCCTTCTGTTTTGCTCGTTTTTTTTTTTTTTTAATTTTCTTTGCATATTTTCATTGAACATTGACTGGTGTGATGGAGCCCCGTCACCTTGTCTGCCAAAAATACCTACACTTGATGTGTACAAACAATTATGCAATTGAGCATCTTGAAGGGAAGAGACAAAAGAGTAGGTATATAAGATTTGCCTTGCTATATTAGTATTTTCATGTTCCAAGGGAATGAGAGAAATTCTTATGTAACTGGGATAACACTTTTTGTTATTTCTGTATAATAACGCAATAACACGTAAGATAAATTTTTCACATGTCATTGTGTTATTGGTCAAGAATAGCAAAATAATGATATTCCCGTTACATGTAAGGTTTTTAGTAAGGGAATAGACAAATGGGTAGGCAAAATATACCTACTCTCCTTAATAAGACTATTGTCTACTTCAAAGTGAAGAGGTATATTATGCCCCACTTGCTTTTTATAATAAAATATCATCATCTCCACTATCTCACATACTTTCTATAAAATATAATAGTAAATGAATTTCGACAGAAAAAAAAAACAATGTAAATGTAAAATATAAAAATAAATAATATAATAATGATTTGTACACTTGCATTGCCTAGTCGCTTGGAGTGAATAATTTTTTTCATGAGGCAAATGAGTAGGCAACATGCTACTTAAGTTGTTATAATATAATTTTGCCTATTTCATTTGCATACTCTTTGGAGATGCTGTGATTTTATATTTGTAAGAATCATCTAAGTCTGATAATGGAGTTGGTGGAAATTGCTCATTCACTAGTCACTTTCGTATGTCATAATGTCATATTGATAGAATATATATTTAAACAAGAATACAAGAATCTATGTCATAATGACAAACCCACAACTTAACTTTTTGAATTTATACTAAAAATGATTTAGGAGCTGGGTTACTCTAAGTCAGTGGTGATTCCTCCAAATTATTTATTATATATTTATTTCCTCACTCCTATTTTATCCAATTACACTCCTTTTTTAGTTATAAAAAAGGACAATGATTTCCCCACTCCTATTTTATCTACTTACACTCCTTTTTTAGTTATAAAAAAAGAGTGCAAGTGGATAAAATATGAGAAAAATGAGTGGGGAAATCACCACTCATAAAAAAAAAGTGTAAGTGAATAAAATAGGAGAAATAGGAGTGGGAAAATCACCGCTCTATATTTAATGTTGTGCTTTTATAATTCATTATGTTTGGTTAAGAAATCATGAAAGGACGCTTATGTAAACGTTGGTGAGCTGAGCTGAGACAGGCTTGGAAGTTTGACGAGAATGCAATGAAAGACAACTAAAAGCAAAGCAACCAAAACAATGGGATTTGGAGATTTGATAACATCAACAAAGTTCGACAGCAAAAGAAGATGGGGAAGTAAAAATGGGATAAATCTAAAAAGATAGATTTTACATGTTCCAGCTCAATAGTGGGAAGATACCTTGCTAATAAAAAAAAATATTCAGAGTATAAATGGAGCTCTGTTAGACAAATCCTTTGGCTACAATGTCAAGAAAGCGCAAGAAACACTTCTTAAGATCGCCTCATTCACAAACCTCAGCTAATGCCGATACGTTAAATCGGAATTTCATCAAAGAAACTGCTCCAACCCTGTAAGAGAACTCTGTTTGTAACAATTTCAAGCAGTCAGGTCGAAGGGATCAAGCTTCGCTCCCATCACTGGTTTCAGACTTGCACATTCCTCCAATACACAATCCTGGCAAGAGGAGGAAGAAATTTACATGCATTTGTCAGAATTTTCAGCCCATAAATGTAACCCTACTTCAAACCGGAACCAAAAGAAGGGTTGCTCTCAAAACCCCCTGGGACAAACACAGGAAGCTGGTTCGAGGCAGAATCTCGTCTGAATCTAGACTCCCTAGGCAAGTTCAGTCCCACCCTCTCTTGGCCCTCTCTTGAACCCAAATCCCTTTCATTTTTCAAATTTTCCCTAACTGGTGCACTCAAAAGCGGGCCGCCAAAGAATATAGAATCCCCTGTGTACATCAGTTTTTCTGTTTGTTGCACTGGAGTCTTCACTGCAGAAGATGAAGGTTCCTGTGGCGGAATAACTGGCCTTCTACTATAACTGCTTGTTTCTGCATTAGGATTTGAAAAACCTGTTTGTGTGGATAACCTGTTTCGAGCTTCAGAAGCTGATACAGGAACTGAGACATACCTCCCTGCTTCTTGGTCCCAAACAACGGATGTCCTTCTGACATCTCTGAAAAGAGAAGAAGCTGGAGCTGACAGCAGCAATGGATCAGTAGTACCTCCCCTCTGCATAATCTTTTCATCAAATCCCAAGCTGACATTAGGCAATGTTGCCTTGGAAGTTAATGGACGGTCAGGAACTAAGCTGGGGACTGAAGTGGCTGCACTAAAACGTCCCAGACCTCCCTGTGGTAGAGGGCTAAGTGTGACTGCTTCATGAACATGACTTGGACTACTGAAGCTACTTATGCTTTGAGTCCCAGTTTCATACTCATCTCGGCTACCTTGACTTGGAGCAAAGGAATTTCTTGACAACCTCAACTCGTTCTTAATCTCTTTATTTGCCCCTGTGTCAGTGCTTACACTACTTCTCACACTCATATTGCCACTTGAGCTAAGTTCAAGGTCAGGTTTATCAAGTGGTCGTAGAACAGAGGATGATGCCCTGGCTTTGGCTGCTGCTCTCATGGCCTCACTGGAATCCAACTTTGCAAGCTGCCAAGCACTAATGCGAACAGGCCTTTTAGGACCTTTCTGCTCTCTTTCTGTAATTCCAGTTGCATCCGGGTCAATAGTTGATGGGACCATTCCAGGCTCCAAATGTGGTACAACTTCTTCCTAATGAAGCAAAGCTCGTGTCAAGTGTAAAATATACAAAGTTTTCTTCTCCCAGAGGAAAAAAAAGATATATATGTCAAACAGAAGACAGGAAACTAGTTGTGGGTCCATGCTGGCAATTCCTGTACCCATTCTTAAAAGCCACTAATGGAGGAAAGAAAAATAATTGAGAAAGGAAGAATATTTGAAGGGCAAGAAAATGGGAAGAAAATTTTGAAAATTGTATTTTATGCGAGATCAATAGAAAACATTAATTGTACTATTTAAGCCATCATTTGGATCAAGCAAAAAAACTCAAATATACAGCATCCAGATAATAACTCCTCATACTTGAGCAGATTGAAAAATGTACATGAAGAAAAGACGAAGGATTAAACAACAATGTAGTTCTTTTAACTACACTTGCATAAGTTCAAAAAAAGGCCATTATACCCAGAAATCCACCAATCCGCCTTGCGGACACAGCTCTGAAACTGGGCCCCCCAGCCGAAACCTACAATCTTTGGGAGGCAGGAAAGACTAGCAAATAGCTAGGTAGGTAACTTTGGGGGTTTCGAACCTCAGACCACATGGGAGCATCATGGGCCTGACCATTAGAGAAACAGTGGGAAGAAATTGACCACCAAAAAAAAAAAACAGTGGGAAGAAAAGAAAAGAAAAAGATACCAAGTTTCAGCCCCCACATAATTAGATATGGATTTGCTGATTACACCTTGTTAGTTTCATTTACTCTCTGTTCCGTAAGTTGTAAAATATTAACTGGGACCAAACTGCTCTCCACCCAAGAACAGTGCAATTAATCATCTTGTCAATATCTACTTCTAAAAACATATTAAACCACAGGTTAAAGATAGGTATTTGAAGCCTAAAGTTAATTTGATTTGAACCACTGTCAATGCCTTTCACTAAGAGTAAATTAAGATACAAAGTGAATACTAAAGTACCTGATAATCCACAAATACTCTTGGAGGGGTACACCATGCACCCTTGTACTGCAGACCTAAAGAACTCCCACCACTCAAGCCAGTTGTAGCAGATCCTGTTGGGGAATTCCGAAAAGAGTTCGCGAAATTATTGAAAGCCTCATCTACATATTGTCCACGTTCCTCACTCATGACTCGCATTGCCACAACATATTCATAGGTTGTAATACCCTAATTCAAATTTAAAATTCAGAAAATAAGATTATATCACTTGAAATATAATAAAAGCTCTTCCTTAAGCTCCTTTACTACACTTAGCATCATGGAAATGAGTTCAATAACCAAAGGCACTGACCTTCCTAATTAGTATCATGTGGAAGAAGAATAGTTCACAAAGTGGAACACATGCCAGCACAGAAACTGCTGTACATACAGTCTACACAAAGACCCAAAGTTAGCACAGCAATTTTTCTATTGATACCGGCAAAAGATTAGGATGCTAACTTTAGTTTAGAGCATTTAAAGAATAAGATGTACCACAACTGTTGCAAACGGGGGACGAGTGAAACCATTTCCAAGTCTATCAATAATTTCTGCCTCCATGCTTCTCTTATTAACAAAGCAGCGCACAAGGACAGCAATACCAACTCCAGCTTCAATGACAAGCTGAACCAAAATGGGCAGAGAGCGAGCATCTTTAGTACCAAAGATTATTACCGCACATGATAATTATCAGACTGCAATACCTACCCAAACAAGACTGGTGGCCATCAAACAGATAAAAGTCACATAATTTTTGTGTCCCACGCAATTGTTCAGCCACTGCAGGCATGTAATATATTGAGGTTACTTTTGTAGAGAGAATATTAAGATAGGTCAACCCAAAACAAGTTGCACAATACATCAAACAACATGAAAAATACCCGACAGTGGTGATCAAAGCCATCCACACACTTATCACAACTTCTACAGTGCTTGCTGAACTTGCGGACCTGCAGCATGAAAAGTATTCATTGTAGTTAAAAAACAAGATTTTATAAACCTTAATTGCTCAAGCTATTATCAGAGTATGGTCACTTCTATAGATCATATGGATTCATTTTGCACCAAATAATGTAAGCAACTCAACTGCCAAGAATCTATTGAGAGAGAGTATACTGAGATCATAACTTAAAGCATTTCTATAGCTTCTTCCTGGGAAATGAAGCAGCTTCACAGCTTACAATACAAAATACTAGGAGCATTTAGCTTGATAAAGAAGCACATGAGAAACTAAAATGACTAGAAGTGATGAATGTTTAAACTGATAAATTATGATACTATGCTTGTCATAATGCAGTACCTCAGCATTGCACAATGTGCAGAACAAAGCATCCTCACCACCTTGACTCTCAGCTGCACCTTCCTGTTGTTTGCGGCAGTCTTCATGTACAAACAATGCACAGAAGATTCCACCTATGCAACATTTCCTGGTTGTGGGTTCTGCTACAATATTTACACCCCCTAGTTCTCCTACTGAGCCTTTCCTACTAGAGTTAGCTCCTGCTAAAGAACTTCTGGAAACTGATGATGGAGAAGAATGCCCAGTGGTGGTTTCATCAAATTTTCTAGGCAAGTCTTTTGCCGATAACCTATGATTTGGATTGATACTATTTGTTGCTTCATTGTCAAACTTGGACATAATGCCAGGATCTGCAGGATTTATTGCAGTGCATCGAACGTAAAGAATGAAGACAAGCAGTGCCTGAAATGCCATGACAAGATTATGGGAATACCATCAGACATAAAAAGCTAAATCTATCTAGAAGAAATGAAATTAGTTATGATTCTGATGAATTGTGCTAAAGGCTAAAGCATTATAAGAAGTGACCGGCATAGAGACTCAATTTTAAACTCTAGAAAATCTAGTCTAGTTTGGCCCCATTAAATTTTTTATCTTTGAAAAATATATATATCAAATTTGGACCTATATGAAAACCTTAAATTAAATCATTTCACATACCACTGGAGAGTAACTTCCAATCAAAACATATTCCCAGATACGGCCTCCAAGGAAAGGCGCGAAGAAAGCATAGAACGCAACCACTAACAAGCAGAATACGGTAATAGCGACAACCTGCCAAGTGAAAAACATAGTTTAGGTGATAACTCGATTAACAAATAATTATTATAAATAATAATAATGATAAATTAACAAGAAAGAGATAACCCGGTGTCCAGAAAATGGGTAGATATATAGGCAAAAGGAAAATGAACAAATGCTACCTTGCTAGGTTCAAGTTTAAACAGCCCAAACAAGCATAAACTCAAGCATTCGAGCTTTTCCAACTTTTTTCTCTTAGTTGGGAACCTAATACTGCATAATCCCATCCCAAAACTCCTCCCAAAAAAAGGTAAAAGCACACCACAAGGACCTAACTAACAGTTGGAGAAAAAATGATGGCCATAAAAATTTGTCCTTTTACACGAATTCACTAATGAAACCCCACATTCAGAACAGGGATCAGACTATAATTAGCCCTTCTGAGAGAAACCCACATCAGCAACTAAGCGGTTTAAGCAGACCCTAATCAATATTCTAACACAAAAACATAAACTGACATTGATATGAAGAGATGAGATACAAGTCTGGACTAGAGAAGACATGTAAGTACCTGGAAGGTGTGAGCAGGTAGTTGCCATCCATGTTTTCTCACCATAACTTCCCAATTCAGACCAAACCCACCGCCCAAAGCAAACCAAAAACCCTAGCACTCCCAAACTAGAGAGTGGAAGAAGACTAGAAATACAAGAAAAGGGGAGAGCTTTTCAGAGAAGAGTGTTCCCTCTCTGTAACCCAAAAGCCAAAAATAAAAATGAATTTTGAGGAACCCCAAAAAGAAAGTAAGAATTTACTTTAACGGTACCTGTTGCTCTCAATTTGCCACCACTCACAGATAATACAAATATTAACAAAAAAACAAAAGAATAAAATGTTGAAACTGACAAACAGAAAAGGAAAAGGAAAACCCAGTTGTGAAATGGAATGGAGGAGTTGTGCAACGGGTCAAAGAGAAAGAAGTGAGAAAAAATAGTAGAATTTGCTGGCCTTCGGCTGAAGAAGCAAAGAAAAGCCAAAAACAAAAACAAAAGGCGTTAACTTTTGGGCCGTTGACAGACTCAAGACTCACCAGTATGGGAAGATATAATGACACAGTGGACGTGTAAGGTATTAGGTTTGCTTTTGGTAGAAAAATATGGGTGTTGGTGCGTTATTAATGTTGGCGTTTTTGTATGGGTCCCACTAAAATGTTATTCTCTCTCATCTCGTCTCTCTCCTCAACTTTACTTTATTTCATGTTTTTTAATAGTTCCTTTACATTTTTTTGGCTAATAATTTGATTTTTTTAATCATCTTTTGATCCCTTTAATAAAGCTTCAATAAAATATTTATTTGATTATAAGGAACTTCTTTGATTAGCCTTAGGTGATAATGGCACCTTCTATGTTTCTCCACCCTAACTCTGGTGACCAAAAATATTTTATACTCGTTTTTTTTTTAAGTATAAACGGTAGTCTGAAGAAAAGTTTTCATACACACACTATTATTGTATTATGAATGTTTAAACTTGAGATTACTGGTTTGTAAGTTAAAACTATTTTCCACTAGGCTATACCGTGTTAACATGATACCTTTCATGTTAATAAATAAGTAACACGAATGTGAAATTGGAATGTATAGTTATGGAAAGAAACAAGTGAGACTATCAAAATCAATAACATATTCTTGAATCTAAATCCTCCATGTCAGTTGATTATAAAAAACTAAATATAAAAGTGATATACAAATTGAGAGACTATGGTATAGATTACAGATTCAATAATATGCAAAGTAATTTTCCTATACAAATTAACCATGCATCAAGAAAGATCCTAAAATCATTGCTTCCCCTAAAAAATATTGAGTCGTTTGAGATACAGAGTGATTGCCTTGGATTACAACTCTACAGTCTCTCTTCTCTCTCTCTTTTTTTCCAATATCCATAAAGCGAAGACCCTAAACCCTATACATCCCAAACCCAAGAAAATAAAAACCAACTTGTCTCCCTGTCTCTCCTCTCCCCTCCACTGAAGCTTACAAACTTCTACACAAGTTTCAAGGAAAATTCTATGATCGAAACATATCTTCTTCATCATCTTCCAGCTTTAGAATTCAAATGCAAATGCGCGGGCAACTGCTTTGGTGGAGAAGCTAGCAAATAAGATAGATGGTTATCAGAGCTGAGGGCCTTTTGTATAGGTACGAAAATTATACGCGTATAGAAGTTATAGAAGTGTCTGTTCATGATTAAGTTTAAATACATATTTTGACAGTTTTTTTTATAGAAAAATGCGTGAATCAACATGTGATAAAGTTGTCATGTTTGTATGTGATTCGATTTGAAACTATTATTCTTAATGAAGTTTCAGTGACTTTCTGTACGTTTGCATGTCACAATGGTCATAGAATTTTATAGGTGCGGTTATATATGGCATGGCAAGATGCTCCCTTTTCTGAACATATTTTGAAGAATTTGACGTCCTCTATTTGGAAAAACTGAAAGCTACATGGATGAGCTTTTCACGTCATTTTTGTGCCCTGTTAACAAAGGGAGTTTGATGAGTGCTTCCGGTTTAACTTGAGAGACTTGGGGATCCGAAAGAAGAAAGTGTTGGGTTTTCGCAATGTATTAAGTCAAAGAGAAGACTTGTTGTTAGGAAAGTTCGAAGGTATCAGTCACAACGGAATTTGAAAGAATAGGTCAAGAGAATGGGCTTTGCAGGCATTCATTGACTTCACCATATACACACATGAACCAAAAAAAGTTGTGGCTCAAAAAGAAAGAAATCCAACAATCATGGACATGGAAAGAAATATGCTCGGGTCCCATGCACTTGGTTCACAAGATGAAAAGGAGATAGGAATCTCTGTATTTCTGAGTGAAAATATAGCGTTAGGGATCGTTTCCTAATTTGAGAAAATTGGAAAACCGAAAGTAATGTGACTTAATGTAAGGTCTTAAGTAAAGGAAAACAATGTGACGTAATGTAAGGTGTTACAATTTGTACTTGTATGACGCATTTAAATTTTTTAAATGTGTGTAAAAACAAAAGTACTTTCTTAAAATGTTTGTACACGAAATTACCAAGTATGCTAGTATGAGCACTGTTTGACTTCTTAAAATTGAGTTTACTTTAGTAGTGTGTGTATAAGAAACTTTTCTTTCTATTCCCATATCGCAAATTCGCAATCATAACGTGTGACAGTCATACCAATTTTTTTTTAAAAACCTTGAATTTGGACGACTCATTTATTTGATTTAGCAAATAAATCAACAGAACAAAAATAAATTTTTTTTTAGAGAAGCAAAACAAAAATAAATTTGATATATAGATATGTGAAGAGAGTGGGAGAGAGAGAAGGCAGCTAACGTGTGATTTGTTGAGCAGGCAGCCACGCGTGACACGCGCACTCAGCTAATAACGTTTGCAAAAGGCGGGACCCACATCTCTGTGGTTACAGCAACAGCGGGGCTGGCACGCACGACGCGTGCGGCAGCGAGGTTTGGGAAATAAATTAAAATAAATTAAATTAGGAAAAATTTAGACCAAAAATAAAAGAAATAAATCAATAAAAGGGGAAAAAGAGGCAGCGAGTGAGGAAAGGTGAGAGTCAGATTGATCGAGCGTTTTTGAAACCCTAAACAGAAACAAATTGGGGGCAAAATTAAAGGACCTTCGTATTGGCCACTCGCTCAACCCCCTCGCGTGCGCGATCATCTTCCCCAGTCTCAGATCGAAGCTCTCTCCTTCTCCACCTCCTTCGTCCATATGTAATACACAGAGAGAGAGGTAGACCTCTCTTCTCTCTCTATATATCTCTCCCTCTTTCTCCCTCTTTCTCTCCATGAAAACCAATTCGTTGTTTTAAAATTTCTTTTTGGTTTTTCTGTTGTTGAATGTATTGCTGTGCTATTTGGGATTTGTATGGATTGTAAAGATTGTATTTTTATTTTAGTTTTGTGTAAAAAGTATGTCTTTTCATGTGGGTCATTTGATTTCTTGCATTTGACACAAAATAATGAAATGGATTTGAAAATGGGGAGTGACTATAAATCACTATAGAGTATGTGTTGAGCCTTGTTGTTATGTTTTACTACAAATTGTATGCAGAAGTTGGCTGTCTAATTTCATTTTTCAGAGTAATTTTCCAACATGGTAAATACAGCTGAGCTCGAATTTCATTACTTGGGAATACCTTATTTATTAAACAGGCTTAGTAGTCCAGTTAGTCTCCCAAGTGGACTTGCAGTTTTGCACATTTTGGAGCTTGTGGAGTGCTTATTAGCATATAAAGTATGATTGCCCAGTTCTTTCCGTATGCAGCATATGACATGGTAGTCTATACTTTAGGAATGTAATTGCAAGTTCCTTAGGATTAGAAATTGTATGATGAAACAGAATGTGGGACGTGTGAGTTGGATTGGGTTTTGATTTGTATTGTCTGGTTTGGCTTTGTACTTTCTCCCTCTCTAGGTGGTTCCATCTCTGTGTGTGTGTGGTGTTGCTCTTCAACGTAGACAAACCACCCTGATCCTGCTGCCAAATGTAGCTCAGTTTTTTTTTTTTTGGTTCCTTTCCTAAACAAGACCTCATTTGTGGTAGAAATATATACTCTTTTGCTGTTATTTGGACATTGTAGAGCGTTCTTTGACCTTTAGACTGGTTTTTCAATATATTGGTATTGGATTAAGATGCTTTCTGCAATGTCATGTTAGCCACTTTTTGATGTTGATATACATGTTTATGGTTTCCTAAATGATAATTTATGGATAGATAATTATCATATATTTTATTAGTTATGTATCTGATATGTTAAAATTTATTAATAGGTTCAAAAGGAAAAGTTGTACATCTTACTGCAATTTTTGACTGGCTTTTATTTTTTTCCTTTATTCTCCAATTTTAGTTTACTTTTGATGGAAAATTCAATAAAAGGAAAAACAAAAAAGGTAAAGAACTCAAGATGCATTTGTAGTCAAGATTTTGCATCTATGGCAATTCTTTAGTGCAGATGTTCAATAACAAAAAATGTTGAATGAATGAATGAACTCAGAGTGTCTCTTGTTCTCATTGTTTAATATCTTCAGGTTGTGTTAAATTGGCTATAGAATGGGAATGTGCTGTGCATAATTTTGCATTCTCCATATCATTTATAAGAAAAGGCCTGAGGGGCTTTTCAGAATTGAATGAAATGTGTTCTAGTACTAAAACATTCTCATATTTAGCTAAAACGGTGAAAGAGTACTCTGAAATTCTTTTAAGAATGTTAAAAGGGTTTTCAAGTTTTGTTCCCTGAAAGGTATTCAGGTGAGTTCAGGACAACACCCTATGCCTCCAAGAAAGTGCCTTACCACCCTGTTCTGGTATAGTAGTTATAAACACTTCACTTTGGTGGTCCTGCCTGAATACTTGTGGCAATGTGACATGATATTAACAAGGATATGGCTGCTGGACACTCCAAATATGTGGAATGCCTGTGTTGAACAGAAAATTCTCACACCCATAACTGACTACGTGAATATGTAGTTCTGAATATCAAGTGATAGTTCTTTTGGTGGTTGTGAAAAGCATCCCCCCAACACAATTTGTTCTATCTTTGATAATCACCTAAACCTCTTAAACTATCACAATTTCATAAGTGATAGTGGTTCACTTAGCTATTTCTATGGAAGTTTTCAGTCATGTAGGATTAATGTTTTTGCTCTCTATTTATTTATCTTTCTAATTAAGGAGGAACATTCTCCTTTCTTCTTTTATGTCTCCAGCCAAAGCTTTATATTATCATTTAAGATATGATGGGAGGTGATCCTGGTCCCTTATGTTGGAAGAAGAGGATGTCATCATCTTTTTGACATTGACAAGGCTAGACAATCTAGTTGGATCTGTTAGTTACATTGTACTTCGAATGTCCAAAATGGTTTGTAACTCTTTTTCTTGCTTTAGTTAGGAATCTTGATGTTTTATTGTTATTGGCATTATCATCCTCGGAGTTCGTAGTTTTTTTTCTTTTCATTTTCTGATTTACTGGCAACTGTTGTCCTTTCTTTCTTTCAGATATTCTCCGATAATAATCAGTTGAAATTAAATAATCTCACTATGGATATAGATCTACGGCTACCTTCTGGTGAACCTGACAAAGAAGATGAAGAACCACATGGAATTGATAACATGTTAGAACATGAAGAAAAATTGCAGAATGGAGATATTGAGAATGGAAACATTGTGGATGTTAGAGATGAGGTACATGCTGAAGATGGCGGGGATTTGAATTCTCCAACAGCAGATATGGTAGTCTTTAAAGAGGATACAAATCTTGAGCCGCTTTTTGGTATGGAATTTGCATCACATGGGGAAGCATACTCTTTCTATCAGGAGTATGCTCGGTCTATGGGGTTCAACACTGCAATCCAAAATAGCCGCCGGTCAAAGACATCAAGAGAATTTATTGATGCAAAATTTGCTTGTTCCAGATATGGGACCAAGCGTGAGTATGACAAGTCGTATAATAGACCACGTGCCAGACAGAACAAGCAAGACCCGGAAAATGCGACTGGTCGGCGATCATGCTCAAAGACAGATTGCAAAGCTTCGATGCATGTGAAGAGAAGACCAGATGGTAAATGGGTTATACATAATTTTGTGAAGGAGCATAACCACGAGCTTTTACCAGCCCAAGCAGTTAGTGAACAAACAAGAAAGATGTATGCTGCAATGGCTAGACAATTTGCTGAATACAAAAATGTGGTTGGCCTAAAAAATGATCCCAAAAATCCATTTGATAAAGGTCGGAATTTGGCATTAGAGGCAGGAGATTTGAAGATTTTGCTTGATTTTTTCACACAGATGCAGAATATGAATTCCAACTTTTTCTATGCAATAGATCTGGGAGAAGATCAACGTCTGAAAAGTTTGTTTTGGGTTGATGCAAAAAGTAGGCATGACTACATCAATTTCAGTGATGTGGTGTCTTTTGATACCACCTACATTAGGAACAAATATAAAATGCCTCTTGTTTTATTTGTTGGAGTGAATCAGCACTATCAGTTCGTGCTGCTTGGATGTGCTTTGGTATCAGATGAAAGTACAACAACATTTTCTTGGCTAATGCAGACGTGGCTGAAAGCTATGGGTGGGCAAGCTCCAAAAGTAATAATCACTGACCATGACAAATCGATAAAATCAGTTATCTCAGAGGTGTTTCCAAATGCTTATCATTGTTTTTGTTTGTGGCATATTTTGGGGAAGGTTTCTGAAAATCTTGGCCATGTAATTAAACGGCATGAAAATTTTATGGCGAAATTTGAAAAGTGCATCCACAGGTCATCAACAAATGAAGAGTTTGAAAAAAGATGGTGGAAAATTCTTGAAAAATTTGAACTCAAAGATGATGAATGGACTCAGTCATTGTATGAAGACCGAAAACAGTGGGTGCCAACATACATGAGGGATGTTTGTTTGGCTGGGATGTCTGTGGTTCAGCGATCCGAGAGTGTTAACTCCTTTTTCGATAAGTATGTGCATAAGAAGACCACTGTACAAGAGTTCCTGAAACAGTATGAAGCAATTCTACAAGATAGGTATGAAGAAGAAGCCAAAGCAGATTCTGATACATGGAACAAACAGCCAACATTGAGATCTCCTTCACCTTTGGAGAAGAGTGTCTCAGGGGTGTACACACATGCAGTATTCAAGAAATTTCAAGTTGAGGTTTTAGGTGCAGTTGCCTGCCACCCAAAAAGGGAAGGGCAAGATGAGACGACCATTACTTTCAGAGTGCAAGATTTTGAAAAGAATCAAGATTTCATTGTAACATGGAATGAAATGAAGACAGAAGTTTCTTGTTTATGCTGCTTATTTGAATACAAAGGTTATCTTTGTAGACATGCACTGATTGTTCTCCAAATTTGTGGCCTTTCCGCAATCCCAGTTCAATATATATTAAAACGTTGGACAAAAGATGTAAAGAACAGGCATTTGGTGGGAGAAGAATCTGACCATGGACTATCCAGGGTGCAAAAATTTAATGATTTATGTCAACGGGCTATGAAAGTGATTGAGGAAGGATCTCTATCTCAGGAGAGTTACAGTGTTGCATGCCGTGCACTAGAAGAAGCTTTTGGAAATTGTGTGAGTGTAAATAATTCTAGTAAGAGTCTGATAGAAGCTGGCACATCATCAGTCACTCATGGTCTGCTTTGTATTGAAGACGATAGTCAAAATAGAAGTATGGGCAAGACAAATAAAAAAAAGAATCCAACCAAGAAAAGGAAGGTTTGTTGTTGGTAGTGACTTAATTATGATATTCTTGTTATAATTATATTTGTTAAAGTTGACCTTCTAATCAAATTGCAGGTGAACTCTGAGCCGGATGTTATGACTGTTGGGGCACAAGATAGCTTGCAACAAATGGTGTGTCTTGTTCTATGAGTTTTAAGCTTTTATTAAAACAAATATTTGTTTTAGATTATATGCGTCAAATTGGTATCATGATCTGTACGCGTATTGTGTTTTGAAACAATGTTATGATGGCTACACAATATTATGAAACGATATTGTGTTCTATGATTTGAAAATACAAATTTTTTACAATTGAGTTGACTATGGTAATATTTTGTAGGACAAATTGAACCCAAGAGCAGTAACTCTTGATGGCTATTACGGTGCACAACAGAGTGTGCAAGGAATGGTATGACCATGTCTTTATGTATTAATGCAATAAGCAGTTTTTGATTTTTTTCTTCTTATTTTCAATCTGTTCCTCCTTTTTGTCAGGTTCAATTGAACTTAATGGCACCTACACGGGATAATTACTATGGGAATCAACAGACCATTCAGGGGCTTGTAAGTCTTAATTTTTTAAATGAGTATAAAAAGACTAGTGATACTGCAATGTAAATGAATATAACTTTGAGACGTGGGTTTCATACATGTAGGGACAACTGAACTCTATAGCCCCAAGCCATGATGGTTATTACAGTGCTCAGCAAAGCATGCATGGGCTGGTACGGCAAACTTATGATAACGAATACATTTGCCTATGACGATGTTCAAATGGTTTTATTTTATAATTTGTGGCGTTGTGCTTGCAGGGACAGATGGATTTTTTCCGAACACCAGGTGGTTTCACTTATGGCATGCGGGTTAGTTTGCTAGACCTGGGCCCTAATGGCTTTCCTAAATCATGTATTTGACTTTAATTTATCTTACAATAGTTTTCTCCTCATGCCAGGATGACCCGAATGTAAGAACTGCTCCATTGCATGATGATGCATCAAGACATGCTTAAGGAACATGTTTCTCATTGTTGGCAGCTTGCATTTGAAATGGGTATTTATTGAACTTTTTTGCTGTTTGCTAAAGTTTTACTTGAAACACGGTAAAAACTGATTCGAATTTTATTCTGTAGGTGAAGGAGATGTTTTGAAGATAATCTCTCATGTAAAAAGAAAAAGGAAGAAATGTATCATGCCTTGTGGGCAACCTCCTCTTTTGGTACCTGTACAATAAGACATGATAGAGTAGGCTGTTGTTAATTATTTCCTATGCGATCTTATTGGAAGTAGGAAGAAAATTTGATCAGGGTTCATATGTTTTGTAAAGGATGTTGTATTATTGTACCCTCTGATTGCTTAGCCTCAGTCAATAGGGTCAGTTGAAATCAGAATAACTTATTACTAGTCAAATTCCATTGACTGATTGCCAAATTGCCAAATGCAATTTTCTTTTCTTTTTAATGTTTAATTTTTGTTTTGAAAGAATTGTAGTGCGTGGGTGTCAATTTAATTTAATTTCACCCAATAATTTAACTATATCTTGTTCATTCAAAATTTTGTGATCTAACACTTCATACAAGTAATGCTAGTTTTAATCATGTAAGTCTCACAGTGTAATATAATATAATATCTTAAGAGTCTCACGTTGGAGAGACTTTTTCTATTGAGAGGGGCGATAGCATACTAAACTTACACACACTACATGAATGCTAGGACTCGAACTCAAGACCTTGCTTGAGGGAGTAAATACTCCAAACCACTACACTAGTAGATCCTTTGCAAAGTTTGATGGTTAAAAAAAGCAATTAGTTACAACTAACAAGTCACACATGTAAAGTTATCATATGAGCAATGCTAGGCTCATATGTGACCTGTTGATGCATGTGATGTATCAACAACTGATAATCGTCTACTCTCACAATTGGGAGTCTAACGCATAGACAGAAGGTTAATTATAGAAATGGTCTCTCAAAAACACCATACAGATTTCACTATAAAAATTCAAGGACCAAAATGTAAAGTGGTATAATTTAGTCACCATTTCTATAATTAACCCTGTAAAAACACTAACACATTTGTGTTGAATTAGGAGGGGTTGTTCATAAATTCATATTCATTCAGGCCGATAATTCAAGTAACTACGCGCCAGGCCTGTGGCTCTGAAGCAGATATTAACCCAAAATGATAAACCAAAATTACCCAAAAATAGAAGATCAAAGCCCTAAGCTTTCCCAAATTCGAAAGCTTTCGCCCACTCGCGGAAATCAGCCACCCTTCTTCTCTGATTCTGCTGCCTTCACTTGAGGTTTCTCTCTCTCTCTCTCTCTCTCTCAATTCATATTTTACTTCTTTCTTGTGTTTTTCTAAACTTATTCAAACTTGTTGGTTTGGTTGGGAAAATTTGTTTTGTTTTCTGTTTGGTTGCTCAGAAATCGCCGCAAAATGGGAAAATTGAGTTAATAATTGTGATCATATGCTGTTTTGTTGGACCCAAATATGTGTTAAAGCATAAACGTGTCTAGACTTTAGTTTTTTCTGTTCATTTCATCAGCTTTCTCAGCTGCCAAGCAGAGGGTGAAAATGGCCATAACTTTTTTTTTATCGGGCATTGATTAATCACAATTTGACGGAACAGTCATTACTGTTAATAGATAAAATGGACCTGAAATAGTCAAGCATAGTAAAATCAAACTCCTGGGGAATTGTCATTACTGTTACTCTAGCCGCACGTTTGTTCATTCTTGATATTTGATAAGAAGCTCCAGTGAATAAACTTGAGTGAAGCAATGAAACTTTTTCTCTAATCATCACGTGGTTTCCGAAGATTCACAACTATTGCATTAATGCTTTACTTACGGGCTCAGTGTGCTAGATTATGTGAGGTTAGCTGTTTATAATTTGGCGCTATTTTATTTGCTTGCTAAGTTCCTATTTGATTTATAAATACTAGTTTTAGATTATATCTTAATTTCGTATGAAATATGTTGGCAATTGTTGCTTGAAGTTTGAACCGGGCAAACTATGTTTGTGTGTATGTGTACTTGGTCAGAGAGGTGCACTTTGGGTACCAACAGTGATAGAGTTGGTGTCTTTTGCACTCGGTACGGTTTGCTTGATGCAATCGTGCGTGTTCTACATCACCATAAAAGAGTGCCAAGTAGAATGACAGAGACTTCTTGAGTGTCCACGTGGTCCAATAACTTGTTTTTATTAGGTTTGCTGGCCAAGTTGGTTAGTATATTGCTAATAACAGAGATGATCGCTGAGTATTTTTGAACACCCTGAAAAGCACTTGTTTTTCTGATGACCGTATCATTGTTTCTTATTATACCTTTTATCTTTTAGGTATTACTATGAAGGTCTGTTTAGAAGATCAGAGTCTCTTCTCAGAAACAGATAACAAACTACTTTTAACTAAACATCATGGATAGAAATCAAAATTTGGGTGAAACAGTGGTGGATGGTCCAGAAAATATGAATGGTGGTAGAGTAAGTGAAAATATGAATATGGTTGCTGTTGTGGAAGAAGTGCAGAATAGAGGTGGCGTAGTCATTAGCTCTCCTAAAAGGGACATTCAAGTGTTTGAGGGAGACACAGATTTTGAACCTTGTAATGGCATTGAATTTGAATCACATGAGGCAGCATACTCATTTTATCAAGAATATGCCAAGTCTATGGGATTCACCACTTCAATAAAAAACAGTCGGCGTTCAAAGAAATCGAAAGAGTTTATTGATGCCAAGTTTGCATGTTCCAGATATGGAGTCACACCGGAGTCGGATAGTGGGACTAGTCGTCGACCAACTGTGAAAAAGACGGACTGCAAAGCCAGCATGCATGTGAAGAGGAGGGCAGATGGAAAGTGGATTATTCATGAATTCATAAAGGAGCATAATCATGAGCTTTTACCTGCTCTAGCATATCATTTTCGGATTCATAGAAATGTGAAGTTAGCTGAAAAGAATAATATTGACATTTTGCATGCAGTTAGTGAACGAACTAGAAAGATGTACGTTGAAATGTCTAGACAATCTGGTGGGTATCAAAATACTGGGTTTGCTACGACTGATTCAAACTATCAGTTTGATAAATGCCGGGACTTGGGTCTAGATGAGGGAGATGCTCAAGTAATGCTTGAATACTTTAAGCGAATCCGGAAGGAGAATCCCAATTTCTTCTATGCAATAGATTTGAATGAAGAGCAGCGTGTGAGAAATTTGTTTTGGGTTGATGCAAAAAGTCGGAGTGATTATAGGAGTTTTAATGATGTTGTCTCTTTTGATACTTCTTATATCAAAATAAATGATAAGTTGCCATTTGCTCCTTTTGTTGGGGTGAACCACCACTTTCAGTCAATGTTGCTTGGTTGTGCGTTGGTTGCTGATGATACTAAATCAACATTTGTATGGTTGTTGAAGACGTGGCTTAGAGCAATGGGTGGGCAATGTCCTAAATTGATTATCACTGATCAAGACCAAACCTTGAAGGCAGCGATCGATGAAGTCTTTCCACATGCACGCCACTGCTTTACACTTTGGAATATATTGGAAAAGATCCCTGAAACTCTTGCTCATGTAATCAAACGGCACGAAAATTTCTTGCCAAAGTTTAACAAGTGCATCTTTAATTCCTGGACAGACGAACAGTTTGACTTGAGATGGTGGAAGATGGTTACCAGATTTGAACTTCAAGATGACGAATGGATCCGGTTGCTGTATGAAGATCGTAAAAGATGGGTGCCTACTTATATGGGAGATACTTTTTTCGCTGGAATGTGTACAACTCAGCGTTCTGAAAGTATGAACTCTTTCTTCGATAAATACATACACAAGAAAATTACTCTGAGAGAGTTTGTGAAACAATATGGGACAATTCTACAAAACAGGTATGAAGAGGAAGCAATTGCAGATTTTGATACATGGCACAAACAGCCTGCATTAAAATCTCCTTCTCCTTGGGAAAAACAAATGTCAACAGTTTACACTCATGCAGTATTCAAAAAGTTCCAAGTTGAGGTTTTGGGAGTAGTTGGCTGCCAGCCAAAGAAAGAACATGAAGACGGACCAACTACTACATTCAGAGTTCAAGACTGTGAAAAGGATGAATATTTCATGGTGACCTGGAATGAAACAAAGTCAGAGGTTTCTTGCTCCTGTCGTTTGTTCGAGTACAAAGGTTTTCTTTGTAGACATTCACTGATTGTTCTCCAAATTTGTGGCCTCTCAAGCATCCCATTTCATTATATTTTGAAGAGATGGACAAAAGATGCAAAAAGCAGGCAATCAATGGTTGAAGAAACAGAGCGAGTACAGACTAGGGTGCAACGCTACAATGATTTATGCAAACGAGCCATTGAATTGAGTGAAGAAGGATCAATATCCGAGGAAACTTATAATATTGCTTTCCGCACACTTGTTGAAGCTTTAAAGAATTGTGTGAACGTGAATAACTCTAATAATACTGTCGTAGACTTTAGTGGCACTGTTCATAGTATTCGTGAAGCAGAAGAAGAGAATCAAGGAAGCCTTGCATCAAAAACAAGTAGGAAGAAAATTACAAATAGAAAAAGAAAGGTATGTTCTGAACTTGATGGTTGACTTCGCTTGAGTCAAACTTAATAAGGAAGTTCATGGAAGTATGTTTCTATTTTGCAGGTGCAAGCAGAGCAAGATGTTATACTTGTGGAAGCACAAGACAGCTTGCAGCAAATGGTTTGTCCTTTATTCATTTTATTTAAGATCTAATTTCGGTGTTCTGTGTTAAAGTCCACTGGATCAGGAAATTATTGATTTTGCAGATATTCCGTGAATGCAATCCACCATTTACTAACAACATCCCTACTTTTGTCTCTTTAACTACTGAATATCATGGGCATTCGAGTACTTTACATAGTTCAGACTAAGTTTGTGAATTTTTTTTTTCCTACAGTGATCTTAATGATAACGCTATCTTTAATTTGGGCATTTATGCTTGTAGGATAACTTAAGCTCAGATGGTATACCCCTTACTGGATATTATGGTGCCCAACAGAATGTGCATGGACTGGTATTGCATATTATTTTCTTGTATAATTTATTTTCAATTTTTACATGGCGTTTTTCTTGTACCATATATGACGTTTTGTAACTGGTCTTTGCAGGTACAGTTGAACTTAATGGAGCCACCCCATGACAGTTACTATGTTAACCAGCAGAGTATGCAAGGGCTGGTAAGTCAAAATAATGTTGTGACCATTATATCTAAGGATTCCCTTTAGAACCATACAGACACGATATTATATTTCAATTTAATTGGTTTTATCTTGCTTATAGGGACAACTGAATTCAATAGCACCCAATCATGATGGTTTTTTTGGGACTCAACAAAGCATTCATGGGCTGGTATAGTATTTTCATACTAATGCGATTCACTTTTTTGAGAAAATTTTCCAGGTATTGTATATTCAGAGGATAAATTTCTCAAATTTTGCCCTAATCATGTAGGGACAATTGGACTTTAGACCATCAACTAGTTTCAGTTACAGCTTGCAGGTTTGTTTGCAATATAGCATGTATGCGTGTATCTTGAAGAAACTCCATTGATTTTATCTGTGGTTTTTTACTAACTATATTGGGCAATTGCAGGATGACCCTCATTTGAGATCTTCACAGTTGCATGGCGACGCTTCAAGACATTCATGAGGAAGAAACGCTTGCCATCTTGGAGTTGGTTGACGTTGTACTTAGAACTTGTTTGTAATCATAAACTAAACCAGGTAGTGGCTCGAGATCTCTCTTTTGACTTCTCCTCTCTTTCCAGTTCTGAGGTGCGCTGTTTAAGCCAAACGTTAACTTCCATAGAGAAGGTAAATCCTCCATGTGTATTCGTATATGAAGGGGATGACCTTGCCAATTCGTTAACCTTAGTGTAACACTGTATCACAATGGGCAAGCAGTGCAATCTCATGTCAAGTGTATTTTAGATTCATTTAGTGGACTCGAATGTACCAACCAATCAATGCCTAGTTAGTGCAAATATTGTGATTAATGCGCCGAAGATGAGAATTTCATACTGTTTGCTGAGACATGCACATTTCTAGCCTTCTGTAGTTACTTCTTCGTAAAAAAGCTCCGTGGCCTTGTTATGGTTGAAGTTGGGATGCTAACTTCATTTATCTGAGTTAGTTTTCATGTAACGGTGGACAGCTTATTGCAATTTTCCTTTTAAGGCAAATGGATTGTGGATGCCTGGAGAGTTTAAAATTATCAAGGTGTCACCGTGTCATGGAAGGTCAAATTTGAGACCACTGATTTGCAAGTTAAGGTCATTTTTCATTGAACTAGACCCGATTGATAGTTCAACAAATCAGTTATGGCTTGTAAAACCGTGGCGTGGCATTGAATATTATCATATCAGACTACGAGTTAGGGATTAATGGGCCTCCCTCAAGTGGGATCAGGGTTGGATTATGAGTTTTTCAATAAGAAAGAAGACAAAAATGAACATGGGGAATGCTAGTAACATTTTTTCTAACCTTTTCTTTTAGACTTTCTCCCTTCTCTTCATGACATGTGTCATTTTTCTCTCACTGAAAAATTAAAACAATGTTTTTAATAACTAAAAAAATATTAAGTGTATTTCCATATTTGCATTATTTTTATTGTTTGTTTAAAATATAAAATAAACAAATTCTTCAATTATTTTTATTTTTATTTATTGTTTATTTTGGTAATTAAAAATATTGTTTTAAGTGAGAGAGAAGTGACACATGTTATAAGAAAAATGGAGAAGATTTAAAAGAGAATGTTAGAAAGAAGACTATTATCATTTCCTGATGAATATTGTGATGTGCATTATTAAATAATTACATTATCACGGGTAATAGGAATTGAGAAGTTTTCTTCTTCTTCTTTTTTGTGAAATATAAAACCGACCCAAAACAAATACCCGCGAACTTGAACCCGACCAATTATGATTCGGTCTCGGACTTGAATCTCTCTCTCTCTCTCTCTCTGAGTCTGTCCGTGGTGTGTGACTTGCGCAGGTGCAACCACTGCACTCTGATGATTCCCTCTTTGCTTCATTGACCTTGATTTTTCGCCATTGTATTTGGACTCACTATCTGTTTGGTTTCTGGAAAGTTGAAGAAAAACTGAAGGAACACTCAAAGTCTTACAATTTCTCATAACTGAGTGGAGATGCTCAGCTCCCTAAGAAAGGGGTAATTACCAATTTCCTTTCTTTTTTTATTCTTCTGTTTTCAGTCTATTTATTTTAAGATTTTGAATCCCGAGTACAAAATAGGTAGCAAAGAAGATTTACTTTGAATTTTATTGTTTTTTATAATTGTCATAATTATTTATTCATTTTAAGCTTTTAGAGTGTTAATAAGCTTAAAATTTCTTATCTTTTCAGTTTTAATATTCTGGAGGGTATAATATGTGAGAAATATGATACTTGCACAGTGTTTGGTATAGCAATAATTAATGCCTGGCTTTTGTAATTCGTTTTTGTGTTTCAGGTAATTAAATTAAATGAGCTTTTGTATTGCATAAGCTTTGTTTTCTTCTATGGAGATAGATCTTGAACTGCCTTCATGTGAGCAGGACAAGTTAGAAACTGGTTCAGATAAGGATGTTAATGTTGTAGATGTCACAGATGAGAAAAATGTTGAGGAGCATGTTAATTCACCAACGAGTGAACATGTTAAAGAAGCGGATGGATTGGATGCAAACCAAAGTGCTTGTAGTTTGCAGGCCCAAGATGATGCAAAAAATATGGGGTTGAATGCTGTTGATGAGGGGAAGAGAGTAATTCAGGAACCCCAAAATGGTTTGGAATTTGAGTCTAAGGAAGAAGCTTATTCTTACTACAGAGAATATGCTCGGTCTGTGGGATTTGGCATCACAATTAAAGCCAGTCGGCGCTCCAAAAAATCTGGAAAGTTCATTGATATAAAAATTGCATGTTCTAGATTCGGAAGCAAGCGCGAGTCTGGAACAACTGTCAATCCAAGACTATGTATAACAAAGACAGACTGCAAAGCTAGCTTGCATATAAAGAGGAAAGATGATGGGAAATGGGTTGTACATAGTTTCATAAAGGAGCACAACCATGAAATGTGCCCAGATGATTTTATTTATGCTATCAGTGGAAGAAACAAGAAACCTGCTACTGTTGCCTGCCAAAAGAAAGGTCTACAGTCAGCTTTAGGTGAGGAAGATGTGAGAGTAATGTTCGAACATTTTATGTGTATGCAGGACGAGGATCCCAACTTCTTCTATGCAATAGATTTTGACCTTGAAAAACGACTGAGAAGTGTATTTTGGATTGATGCAAAATGCAGGCATGATTATAGTAGTTTTTGTGATGCAGTCTTCTTTGACACTTACTATGTTAGAAACAATTATAGAATTCCTTTTGTTCCTATTGTTGGAGTCAACCATCACTTCCAGTACATTTTGCTTGGATGTGCATTGATGGGAGAAGAGACCATCCCAGCTTTTGTTTGGTTAATGCGGACATGGCTTAAAGTAGTGGGTGGCCAAGCTCCAAGACTGATTATCACTGATCAAGACAAATACTTGAAAGAAGCTGTAGCAGATGTATTTACTGATGCATACCATTGTTTTTGTTTATGGCATGTATTGAGCAGGATTCCTGAAAATGTGGGTTTTTTCATAAAGGAGAATGAAATATTCATGGAAAAATTCAACAAATGCATTTACCGGTCCTGGACAGTTGAACAATTTGAAAAGAAATGGTGGAAATTGGTTGATAGATTTGAACTAAGAGAAAATGAGTGGGTTCACTCATTGTTTGAAGATCGTAAAAAGTGGGTTCCAACTTATATGCAGGATTCATTTATGGCTGGAATGTCTACAAGGGAGCGATCTGGAAGTATAACTTCATTCTTTGATAGGTACATATCTCAAGAAGCTACAGTTAACGATTTTATTGAGCAGTACAAAGGATTTCAGAAAGATATGTATGACATGGAAGTTAATGCTGCTCTTGAAACACAGGATAAACAACCTGGATTAAGATCTCTCTCAACTTTTGAAAAACAAATGGCAACTATCTATACAGGTTCTGTATTTAAAAAATTTAAGGTCGAGGTTTTGGGACTAGCTTCTTGTCAATTGCAGAAAGACGGTGAAAATGAAGCAACTGCAATTTTCCGGGTTGATGATTTGGAAGAACGCCAAAATTTTACTGTTTCTTGGAATGATGCAGAATTAAAAGTATGTTGTTCATGTCATTCATTTGAATACAAAGGTTTTCTCTGCAGACATGCAATTCTGGTCCTCCAAGTGTCTGGTGTTTCCAGTATCCCATCCCATTATATTTTGAAGCGTTGGACGAAGGATGCAAAAGTTAGGTGTACTGTTAGTGATGGACCGAAGAGGCTTAACTACAGAGTGCAACGTTTCAACGATCTGTGTAAATTAGCTGTTAAATTGGGTGAAGAGGGGTCTTTATCTCCAGAAACTTACCACATTGCATTTCAGGCATTAGAGGCAGCATTGAAACATTGTGTGGATGCCAATAATTCTGTAAGAACTGTTTCCGAAGCCAACATGTCAGCTAATCATGGTTTTAATGATGTGGAAGAAGTCAATCCCAGCAGCAATATGGCAAAGTCTTCTAAGAAAAAGAAAACATACAAAAAAAGAAAGGTTGGTTAAGGCTTGATCTTTGGCTTGTATAATTTTCTAGGTCATCCTAATTGATATGTGCCCTGAGGTATATTTTATGTATACTGTAGGCGCAGACTGAACAAGATAGCCTAACTATTAGGTTGCAAGACAGCTGCCAGCAGATGGTTTGTCTCATGATCACTTTTGTTCTGAATTTCTCACTCACAGAGAATTTGTTTGTTTTGGACTGTAATATATTATAGTACACTTCATTATGGATTTAAATGTAGGAACAGATGAAATCCAGAGCACATAACCCTGATAATTGTTACGTTCCTCAGCAAGAATTGGAAGGGGTAATATGAAACACCCAAGTTATTCCGAGATATTGCAATAAGAGCTTGTCGATATGCATACACCCTGCAGTATTACAGTTTGTTATTATGAATTTTTTTTTAAATGGGATGTTATATGTTTTTGCAGGAACATGGTTCAAGATCTCGTGGTCTTGATAGCTATTACGGTGCTCAACAGAGTATGCCAGGAATGGTATGACATATTTTCTTCCTGACTACAGCTCTTAAAGTTCTAATTGAGAAATTTATGTCAAGGATTGTTTATTACTTGTATATCAGGGACAGATGAACTCAATTGCTCCCATCAGTGATGGTTATTATGGCAATCAGCAGGCCACACAGGTACAATCCATGCCTTTGTTCTGACCCTGATGATTTTTCATTAAAAAAAAACAGAAGGCAAACATTTTCTTTTGATTTTCTACAGGGACAGTTGCATTCATTACCAACACGTGTTGGTCACTATGGGACCCAACAGAGTATGCGAGGAATGGTACGGGTTGTTTGGTTCTTGGCATTCTATGAAGCAGTATGGTTCATCACATAGAATTACTAAATAAGCAGTATTTTTCTTTTGGGGCCTCTTTCTTTAATTGCAGGGTCAACTTAGTTTCAGATCACCAACTGTACAGAGCTGTTTTGACATTCAGGGCAATCTGCAAGATATGGTGGGCATTTAAGTAGTCCCATTGGACCCTGGTTTTCTATTTGGCATTGGATTTTCATCTCATGAGCTTTATGGCTCTTTGGCTGCAGGAACATTCTGCAGGCTCCTCGCACTTTCACGGCAATGCATCAAAGCGCCCGCACGGTAAGCACCAAACGCAATAGCCGATAGACCATGGCCATCCATTGAGATGAAGACTAGTGCCCAGTTGTAAATTAAGCCTCACGTTTGTAAACGGAGATTAAAAAAGATTGAACTCTTATAAGCAAGTTTTTTTTTTTTTTTGGTGGCTGATATAGACGTTTCTTTGTATTTTTAATTTTTATAATTGAACAATTGTACATAAAGATGTTCGATAGATATAAATAGAATTTATGTCGCACCGTAATCCACTACGTTTATCTTTTCTTTTGAACCTGCATGCCAACTTTTAGACTCGTATATATATTAGGGTTAGAATATAATAAATCTATGCCTACTTAATATCTGTAAACTATTGTATGGATAACTGTGATATACGTTGGTTCAACAGCTCTTAGTATACAAAGACATCAGAAATGTGATATCATTGACCAGACCGACTTCTGGATTTTGCACGAGAAGGAAGTCAATGCTTGCCTCGTGCAAAGTTTGTTTGAAAACTGAAAAAAGGATCGTGTATTTGCTTTCCTTCTGCTCTCACATAGTGACATGAAATTATGTTCAAGTTCAATCAAATTATAAAACTATCCCTGCAAAAGTCTGACGCAGTTTGCGTTTATTACTATTGCGGATTTGTTGGACAATGCAACTCTCTTCAGTTTTCATTGCTAACAAAATTATTCTCAAAAAGGAAAATAATTCTGTTAAGTTCAAAGCCTGTAGCTGGTAAGTGGTAACAAGAAGAATACACTGGACAATTATCATCAGTATCCCTATCAGTGTCCCATCTGTATATCATATTCCGTAAGTCACCGTACATCGGACCTCTTCCTTAATTTGCACCACAATCCATTCTTTGTATGGATTGTTGCCCCTGTAACTTGTTCCACGGATTCTGGAGACCCTTTTAGCTCTACAGTGAACTTCTGCAACAGCATAGCCAATGTTACAGTTGACTCCATGAGGGCAAATTGGTCTCCTACGCATTTTCTTGGCCCTCCGCCAAAAGGCAAGAAGGCAAAATCTGCTGTAATCTGATAATTGCAATCATAAAGTCATTACTTGATAGATGTCATCAATGTGAGAACATGAATGTATGATTCGAAAGGGGAAGTGACTAGTAATAACCTCGCCTGGGTACAATGCACCGGGAATTCGAGAAGGGTCGAAACCAGCCCATCCTTCAACCTCACTCTTCTTTGGCACTAAAAACCTTTCTGGTTCAAATTCATTAGGATTGTCCCAAAAATATGGAGATCTATGGAGATTGTATACCTGAGTGGAAAGTTTTTGGAATATAAAACTATGGATTGTAAGAGAAAGTGCCAGGCAAGCTTAGAGCATAGAATCAAGCTCATGGAAATACCACATTGATAGATAGAGCTGAGGCCCTGACTTAGCATTACCTTAACTAAGGAGCAGTTGCAATTTATATTTTAAAGAAATTCATAAATAAAGGAGGAACTTAAATGCTGTACTCACAGAAAGGAAGATATCAGTCCCAGCAGGACT
>NC_024129.1:15819103-15860723 GCF_000346735.1 Prunus mume | reverse complement strand
GTTGTACCCTCCTGCACAACGGATATAAAGCCCCTTTCTTATCCTAGATTTGACCAGAAATAAATATTTGTTGTATGATTTGTAAAGAAAATAAATCCATAAAACACAATGTCGTAAAACTTGAAGTTTCATCTGAAGGTATATAAGAACATTTAAATAATACCTGGTAGTGTATCTGACTTGAGAGAACGTCTAACAAGCAAGGGGGGCTGGGGAAATAAACGAAGCGACTCTACAACAATAAGTCTTACGTACCTGAAATACAA
This sequence comes from Prunus mume, assembly GCF_000346735.1. The sequence goes on along the minus strand of NC_024129.1, from coordinate 15,860,457 downwards.
AAAGAAAAGAAAAAACCACATGAATAACATCATTATACTTTGAGATTCCAATAAGGGTGAAAAAGAGGCAAGTTGAAGTAATCATTGTGCCTCAGCTTGGCATTCATTGGTGGTTTCTGGGTTCACTTAAGCTCAAAATGAGATTGGAAAGCCTTGTTCAAACCTGTTTAAACCTGTTAGAGGCTTAGAGTTCATTCAGATAAAGAAGACAAAGCTCCTAATCTCCTAAGCCACCGGCAAATGCATCAAAAGATGATTCACAGACTTGCCCCTCCCATTTGTATCAATGTTCAAAATTCAGTTCATTCTCCTTTCCCCTCTAACCCAACTTTGACCTCAAATCCAGCTACATAACTAAATATTGATGAGTTTCATTGCTTCAATGATAAATGCAGTGCATATACAAGTGAATGGAACAAGTTCAGTAAATGTCTTAGGGGCGTACTCCAGTTTTTTAATTGATTCAAGATTTGGTCCATCCTGTCCAAGTACTGAATCAATCTCTGCTTGTGCTTTCTTCATCTTGGATGGGTTCTGCAACAAAGCAAGTGAATTTCATCTATGTCGTCACATATGTGAGGATGAAAGAGCTCAGTGGTGCAAAGAAGCCATTAACAAACATTAAGCATAACTTTATTCTGAAGAATTTAAGTTAGAAATGAAGAATCATACTTGTGCAAGGAAGAAAACAGCCCAAGTAAGGACAGCAGCTGTCGTTTCATGGCCAGCAATAAGCATTGTCATCAAGTCATCCCTAAGCTGTCAAAATCCACAGGTAATGTTATGAATGCCCAAAGAGAACCACTGTCTCAAAACAGGTCCAATCCATAATGGTGTACAACTGAGAATTCACCTCAAATGGGGGTGTGGGTAGGGGAGCGAAGAAAGAAAGAAAGACAGAAAAAGCATGGCATTGATGAAGTGCAAGGGGAAATAAAAGAAAACCCCTATTTGGATCAGTTGGAATAATGTGATCGAACAAGTACTGATACATCAGTTTATCCTATATATGTTCATTATTTTGGTCAGAAATCCTGTATCTAAAAGCATTAAAGTTTTGCAAGTATTTACCTGACGATCATCAACATCAGCTCCACGAATGTCAACTAAGAAACGCAGTAGGCTTGCATCCTGCAAACTTTATAGTTACAATGCCAGAATTTTAACCCTTCTGCAAAGCTCCTAACTGTATCACTTATAAATAGAGTTCAGAAAAATTGGATTATATTTTCAGTTGGAGGTTTTCCCACCTTCAGATTTAAGTAGTCCCTTTGTTGCAGTTTCTCAACATCCGTCTCCTGTCACAGAATGTGATCAAATAAAGTTCTAGGTACTGGAAAATTAGTTTTTTAACATCTGTTTCCAATAATACAATAAAACATCAATTTTTGCACGACTGTGTAGATATGATATTACATATTCTCCCACGTCCACTTAATTCAGCTTAAGTTTCATCTAACCTGTCTGGTGTCTTTTGCATTTCTGATAAGTCCATCAAGACAATCATTTATAACCTTCAGATCACCATGGAACTTCCGTTGCCTGGGGACTATCCACCTTGCCAGGGGAAATTTCCAATATGGGATATAAAAGGTGGACCTATGTTCAGCTTCAAAAAGTGTGCCATAAACTGCCTGTAATGTATTTGCAAAAGAGCTGAATATGAACGCTTAGCATTAAGCATAATAACATGAATGCTAAATCAATATCTAATAATAATAATAATAATTAAAGGGGAAAAAGTGTGATATCATATACTCAAATAGAGTAACAGTTCACAATAATTAGTCAACTATTTAGAAGCTAGGCAAGAAAAAATCAATTATTTAGAAAGAAAAGAAAGAAAAAAGTATATTAGTATTCTATTCAGTGATTTGATTGTACACTTTAGTTCACTCCAGAAGTTGGTAGAATAAGAACTTCTATAAGATGTATAGACAACAGAATAAGAAAACCAAATGTTGGTTTGAAAAAAGACATCATGATGGAATGCGCTGAATGCCAGATACAACCATTACAAAATCATTAGAATAAATGTTCCCTTTGCCAAACCTTGATTACAGGAGATTCTTTAGTAACAGAACCGAAGTCATAGTTGAAGACACCAAGTCCAATAATATCAAGAGCCAAATTCGAAAACTCTGCTTCAAGATCCAACTCAATTGTCTTCTCATCATGCAAGTTCTCTCTTTCTAGAAGCTTCTCAAATTTTAATATTGTTCTCTCTGAACAATTTCTAAATGTTTTAACCATTGCTTCCAAGTATAAGGAATGGAACCCAGGAGCAATAACTGCAAAATCAGCTTATGGCTGGTAAGTCTCTGTATAATGGACCGCTATAAGTTACAAACTTCAAATACAAATACCTTACTCTTTGCCCTAACCTGCGGTGCAAACACTAAAATATTAATTGTTTTTTTTCCCTGTAGAAACAAAAATTAATTGTTACTACTCACCTCTTCTCCTCTGCTTCCAAGTACCAAGATCAGCAGGTATAAGTCCTTTGCCCATTATTGGTTCTAGAATATCAGCCAGAACTCCCTAAGTACAAGTGTGAAACCACAACCAATTTGGGCACAGCAGATTAGAATAAGTAAAAATGAGTGGAGTAAAACAGCTTAAAAATTAAATATATATACACATCTGTATATCTTATTCTTACTTAACTGATTGAGATGACTAAAAGGAAATTAGAAAATAATTCAAAATTAAATGAACCCAACTGAAAAAAGGTTAAACATGATAGCAAATGTTATGTGATAAACTAATATTGTTTATCAATGGGTGGGGAGGGAGAGAGAGGAGAGGGGAGAGGAGGGGGGCCAGGATGGAGCATAACACTGTTTTGCAAAGGTTATCCATATAACCTGTCAGTTCAAACAAATGGTGTGAGCAAAGTAACTTTTGAGTAAAGATACCAAATCAAGACTATGATTTGAAAACTTTTTTTTTAAAGGAACATAATCTACCAACAATGAGTACATTATAGACATGGAGAATGAAAATAGAAACAACAAAACAAACTCTTGTTAAACGAGGGGAGTCCAGAAGCATATTATTAGGTAGTACCTTGTCATAACTAAATGCATTCTCTCGAAGAATATGCCTTGCAACAATAGGATCTGATACAACAACAAATGCTTTTGGTCCAAACGCAAGCTTATACACGGAGCCATGCTGCCAAAACAAACAAAAGTTTGTAGAGAAAAGGAAAATAATTATGAACAGTAGAGCTCAGAAGGCCCAAATAACAAAGTCCCAGTCCCCACAGCTGCAAGGTACTCCAGAAAACTGAGATTTTTTAATCTGTATATGCCATCGAAATTTTAATCTCAAACAAGAAAATGAACAATTGATTGAACCTCTCTACCCAACCATCTGTCTCCATGTCTACCCTACTACAACCCACATCCAAGGGGGCTAAACCCAATCAACCAGCAGAGCAGCCATCAAACATGAATTCATGACAGTAAAGTACACTTTAAATTGAAGGATCCAAAGACCAAAATTTGTGAAGGATGCATACCTCTAAGAACCAGTCATACAATGCAAAGAAGAGAGGCCGAGCAAACAAATCCGAGACTGCACCTTCAGCTATGGGCATAGACCCAAGGCTTCCCCCACTCAAAAAATTGGTAAGGAGGTTGCTTGCATTGTCCAGTAACTTTCTTCTTGTTTTTGGTTCATCAGTACTAGTTGATTGGCACCTACATTCAGAAAATTCACATCATATTCCATAATTCTACAATAAACATAAGGCGTAAAACGGAAAAGAAATAGGAAGTCCAATATATTCTGCTCAAGCTACAGGGTACTCATTACTCACTCTGTTTATATTGTACAAAACATACTTCAAAGAGTTTTTTTTTCTCTGGGAAACAACTGAAATACAAGTTTCAATTTTTCTTGTCTTTTCTTTTTCTTCTATTGAATTCAGATAAAACATACGGAGAAAGCATGCCAAACCGATTGCAGGAAGAAAAGGAAAACACAAATTATAAGCTAGGCATAAAAAAAAGGAGAATCGCTGGGTTCCCAGAAATTGTGGAATAGGAAGCAGAAACGCAAGTTAGAATCTCTCTCTCTCTCTCTCTCTCTCTCTCTCTCTCTCATGTAAAGAAACTAAAACATTTAAATTGTAATTGAAATATCAACTTCTCCAAGAAACCCAGAAGATAGAAAATGTTTTAACTGCTTAAATGAGTATATGGCCATCATGTTATTACTGCAGAAAACACTATCAGCAAAAGTTGAAGAAAGAGAAATACCTGATAGGATTAGTGGTGGACTTGGAATTGAGAAGATGAGTGGTGGTTGAAGAGTGGAAATGACCAAATTCACTTCTCTGAAAGTTGACATTAATAAGAGCTGGGGGAGAGGGATGCAACAGAGAGTAACCAGCCATGGCCATTAGGCAATAAGCAGCAGACAGTTCTTAGCGTTTTGAGCAGTGTGAGTTCAGCTGGGGATATCTTAGTACTTGGGATATTTGCAACACACAACACTAAAATGTTGGAAGAATGACATAAACAAACATGGAAGAAAAAAGAATTTGTGGGTGGTTACTTTTTTGGGAGTTTCACCAAAACACTCAAAATGAAGGCTGAAATTATAAAAAAAACCCAACATCCAAAACATTTTATAAACACACCCAAAACCCATCATTACACACACTCAAAATCCATTTATAAAACACACCCAAAAAATATACAATTGTTGATTTTGAGTGTGTTTCTATGTTTAAATAGTATTTGAATTTTTTTATAAATACATGTCTAGTATTGGGTTTATTTCTTCAGACCAAAAAAAAAAAAGTATTGGGTTTATTTATAAATTTGTATATTTTTTTTGTCACACTCATTTGCCTGCCTGCCCCACTAAAAATCAGGAAAGCCAAATTATCCAGAGCCTGACCTAACAAAGTGCACAAATTCATCAATGAATTAGTAAATGGCTGTCTGCTTCCTTGTTCACTTTCTTCATGCTTAGTTGAGTGAGTCCACTTCCGTTTGGTAAACACTGCTCCTATGATTCCTTACTGTTGCGTGAAGTTAGTGGCCCAGGCTTATTTTACACATGGGCCTAATCAAAACTCATAAACCCAAGACTGTTGGGCCTTTGGTTTCTAATTGCAACTATCAATTCAACAAAAGAACTTCTAACTGCAATGTTCATGCACGCATGGACTATTCTCAACTGTTTATGCGTTGTACTTGACTGAAAAGGTGTCTAATTACAAACATCAATTCATTAAAAGAAATGCTAAAGGGACCATACACCGAAGAGTGAGCAACCTTACGAGTAATGGAGTGTGAACGACTGATCTTAGCACATCACGTTTCTTAGCTTATTCAAGGATGGCTAGATGCACGAGATAGTTCATTCATATATGTATGTTTTTTGTTGACTATTCCCCACCAATAAAGTTGTTGACAAATTTGAAAGCGGGGAAATCCAGATTCCCGGGTTGTGTGTAAGGATGGCCCACATTGACTATTTTTCACCGACTACAGAGTGCAGACAATATAAACAGCTGAGAGCGGAGACAATCGTAGAGAAGAAGATCGGTTAGTAAAATTACTGAATTGTCTGAGGGATCAGAACCCATTTTCACACACACATTGGAGAAGCCATTCCCATGTTTCAGAGACTGCGATGCTTTTAACATCAGTAGGGAAGGGAGGCTGATGGAATTTAACAGACAGTAAAAGAAGAAACCAGTTGGTCAATGCTGCCGCAGATTGAGTTGTAGTCCAGCCAAGCCTTATGGAGTCATTTTAAGAAAACTGAACACTGGTCAGTGGTCAAAAGGAACGTGTGCTAAATATATAAGGCCGTCATCTGTTTGAATTTTGATATCACGTTCTTGTATTTATATTCTTAAATCTTATCATGTGTCCCTGCCTAACACATGTTCTCTTCTTTGACTCTCCTTCTGCTGGTTGAGAGGTGAGACTTCAGTTTATCATTTTGTGAGGCAAATTGAAGACCAATTTGCATGTGAGTTCAAAGAAAAAGAAAAAAAAAAAAAAAGCAACCCATCTTAATTCATATATACAAAGTTCCAAAAATAAAATAAAATATGTTTAGATATGTTACAAAATTTTCAAAATAAATGCATGAAGTTTTGTGTATCCTTAATTAAAGACATGTAATTGCGTGTGGATTAGGGTTTTGAAAAACGAAGTGTTTTATGTCTTGTAAGGCGAGGCATAGACCTTGAGGCGTTAGGATTAAGACTCTTGATTGAACATTAAATTTTCAAAGCTAATTTGATATCTTGTTATGGACAACCACACCAGCATGCTTGCTTGATGAATGGTCATTGTTAAGGTGAAGCAAATTGACGTAACAATAACCTAAGGAAGATTCAAAGTAGAAAAGTCTACATCCATCTACACAAAGAAGAAATGGAAAACGAATCAGCAATGACTTCGATTTGACTTCTTTTATTTATCTTTCTGGTTCATATGTTTTCTGGTTTAAAAATGCTTTGTTTCGGGATATGAGACACAAGCCAATGCATAGGCACATCTTAAAAGGTCTGGTCTTAATCTTCTGGAGAATTCACAATTGTAAATCCCTATAAAGTTGACAATGGAGGGCTAATTTAGGCTATGGCTTGCATCAGATGGGCTCCAGCCAGCACTACAAGTATGTGTAAAAGAGAAATGCTTGGCCTGTAAAGTATTTTCATCTTTGAAGAAAACCTCAATCACCTTTTTTTATTATTAATTAGAAGATTAGGCCCTATGTTGCAGGGTTCTTTTTTGGCCTATTGGCCTAAACCTGGTAGGTTTAGGTGCTTAGGGGTTGAATTACTAACAACATTCAGGCCGCAACTGGCCTCAATTCAAATGATTTTGCAAACCAAAAAGAGATTCCAAACTTTTTCTTATTATTATTATTATTATTATAATATACTACGCGGGCACTAACTTACTTATTAATTTTTAGATACCAACACATTTGCCGTCTCATTTGTTTTAATTACATAATTTGTTATAATAATAAAAAAAATAAAAGAATTTCACACAAGTAAATAAAAAAGAAAAGAAACCCAACGATTTTAGATTTAGGGATAAACCCTTCTTCCTCTCTGAAAAACCCTAGAAATTCAACCGTCCTTCCATTTAATATGAATCGTATTCAATTATTGTGATTAACTTACTGTAAAACCCTAATCAGAACTTGTAATTGTGATTAGCCATAAATAAATATACCATTGCAACCAAAAAGAAACCAATAATTCATTTAGTTGTTGTGACCTATGCCTTCGTTCCTATGTGCTCAACAAGCTTGACTTTTTAACCAAAGAAAGGACAAACAACTTCCAAGTGGCCCTCAGTTATCCCCTAAATGAGTCTTATCTTTTTATAATTTGGTAAAATTAACAAGGAAAAAAATTGCTATTAATGGATCTGGAACTATCAGAGTACATACTTTAAAAAGGCAATTTTTTTATATTAAATATACTAGGTTTTTATTTATTTTATTTTATGTGGAGTCCGGGCCAGTTGTGCCAAAAACGACCGAGCATCAAGTAAAACGACAAAACAAGGCTTGAAAGGAAGGCGCTCGGTTGTTTATCTGTGGCCCAAAACCCAACGTCTCCTAAGTGCCACGAGTCACCTACCTCCACCACCACCACGGTCCACCATCACCAATCACATGATGAGGTGGCCACCTTCGACCATGACGTCATCACGATAAAGTTGACGTGGCGTCTGGCCTTTATGTTGCTTCCGGGAAACCATGCAACAACACGCACACTTTCTATACAAAGACTTCACCTTCCAGAAACCTTATATTTACATTATTTTAAGGAGTTACACCAATTGAGGTTTTCGGTGTTTTCACAAAACTTATTAAAATTTTAAAAATTATACGCACATCTTTTGAGGTTTTTATTTAGTTTCAGAAGACCCCTTTACATTAATTTTTCATCCAAAATATAATAATTTCATACATAATATCTTTTGTAAATAACAAAATTAACTTCAATGAATATATGTGCAATCTAATTTCAAAACTAACTTTGTCATTTCAAGAATTTTTATATATAAAATCATTAATTTTTGGACTAAAAATCAATAGAAAGGGATTTTTTTAAAAAACAATTTAAGAATTAAAGGGGCGTTCATGTAAGTTTTAAAATGTCAAGGGATTTTATGAAAACACTGAAAATCTCAAGGGGTGTTAGTGTATATTATTCCATCACAGCCCACCAGCATCACCCCACGTGCTATGTCACGTGACCTCAGACTTATCTTTCTCAAATCAACGGTCAAGATCATCCTGAAAAGTCTTCCTTTGACCCCATTCAAGCCTCCATAAATAGCTTACCCCTACTATCTTATTCCTTCCCTCTAACCCAAAACAAAGAAAACCCAAAACCCCCTCTATCCCTCTCTCTCTCTCTCTCTCTCTCTCTCAAACACAAGAATCACATTGTTGTATGGCCATGAGTGGTACTGGAACCATGTCCAATAACCCTAATGACTGGCTCCAATTCTACAACCAAACCTTGTCTTCTTCTCAAGGTCAGGTGTCTCATGGCCACATTTCTTCAGGTATTAATACTTCAACTTTTTTTGGTCATGACCAAGTCTCTGAAGCCACTGTGGTCACCACAACTCCATCCGCTGCCGCCACAACAAGTGCCGTTGGCTCCGCCAATCCGGGCTCCAGCACCAACAGTTTGAGCCCGGATCAAGGGCGGGTTTCGAAACCAGCCCGAAAGAGATCTAGAGCCTCGAGACGGACCCCCACCACGCTACTCAACACGGACACTACGAACTTCCGTGCCATGGTGCAGCAGTTCACCGGGGGCCCTAACACGGCGTCGTTTCCCTCAGGTGGGTCCAGTTTTAGTTTCGGGCTGGCCCCACCTAGGCCACAGGGCTTTATGGTGTCTCCGGGGTATCATCCTCTACAGCCTCAGCAGCAGCAACAACATCATCCGTACCAGCAACAACAACAACGTCAGAACCAGCAATACTTGGTTGGTGCAGGAGTTGGGGATGGGTTTCTCCAGAGATTGAGCTCATCATCAAGAGGAGGACCCACAAACATGGGATTTGGGGGTTCGTCTGATCATGTTGCTGATCATCATGAGTTTTTGAGGGAGGGTATGTCGTCGTCCCAAGTGCCGTCTGCAGCTAGGCCCGGCTCTAACGCTGCCAATGAGAACAGGAGTGGCAGTTTCATGTTTTGAGAGGGACGTAAAGCAGAAAAGTTAGGTAGACTGACTTATCGTAGGGACACAATTCTTGACTAGTGTATATATACGGAAACAATATTTCTATATATATAATATAATGTATGCTTTTTCGACAGATTCAGATACCAAATGTCTTCTTCTTTTTTATATATACGTTGTGGTCCTTTTTCTCATTTTGTTTTTTTAATATCCTTTTAATTTTCTAATTTTGAGATGCTTTTTACCAAATGCTCTATTTTGTCAAGTTATTATTAATAAACGAGTCCTCTCAAATGAGCGACAACAACAAAATGTGACTGATTGTTTCGATTGTGGGATTCAGTTCATAGATAGATCTAAGTATTTAGATCTTTTAAGTAACTGGTGTTAAGCAATTAGTTATTAGTTTGTTAATATTTTCTGTGGAATATGTGTGTCCCGAGCTTTTGAATTGTTTACTAGAACAATATATAATATGAATCATACTATGTATGAAGGTAGAATTCATCGTCATTTTGACTCAAATATTCTGTGTTTTTTCACGAATACTTTAAAAAAGTCATAGTGCACTCCCTTTCATAAAAATACAAGAGATTGCTCATATAAATTGCTCTTGGAGGTAGGGATAGTAACGGGACTGGGATGGCCCCGCTCTTCATCTCTGGCCCCGTCTCCGACCCCATCCCCTTACGAGGTTTCGGGGAATCCCGTTCCCATCCCCATCGGGTGATTATCCCCCCAAACCTGCCCTCGAATCCCTGATTTTTTTTGTATAACTTGATCTCTCTCACTTTGAACGTCCATGTGCAAGAACTTGAAATTGAACATAAGCCAAATCAAAATTAAAGTTAGGAACTTGCAATCTAATAGGCATAATCTTTATCCTTCAACAGAATGTTGTGATCTAATTTTATTTTATTTATTTTAAAAAAACTAAACACTCGCACTGTTAGTTTATTCATTTAATCTAATTTTCTTTGAACTAAAATTCCCAGTTATATATACAAAGGTGGAATCTAAGCTACTGCCAACATCAATCATAAATCACTATTACTAACAGCAACTTCTGAGCTTTAAGTAAATTACCCAAGCTGGCAAGTTAATTTTTAACACTTCTCTTCTCGAAAGCAAAAACTTCAGCTCACTTAACAACGAAATTGTTTTGCAGAACTTAACTCAGATTTGGATTTGGATGTGGATTTGAATGACTTGGGTTTGGGAGGTGCTAAGAAGATGCTAGGGTAACAGAATATTATATTATATATTTATTATTTAAAAATAAACATATAAGTATCAGGCCGGGTTCGAGTATGGGGATGTCAATACCATCCCCGCTCCACATCTAATGGGGATTTTTAAAATTTGGGGATCCATGTACCCGATCCCCATTTTACCGGAAATCTTCCCTCGTTAAGGCTAGGTCTTTGTTGGATCCCCGCGCCGACAAGAATTTTTGCCATCCCTACTTGGAGGAGTGCATAACTTTTTTGGGGTACTAATTAACAACTCCCTTTTTTTTTTTTTCATGTTTGTTTTGAATATCCTTATAAATTTCTAAGTTAGAGATTTAATTAGTCTCTTGTTTCTTGATCTATAATTTTTGTGTGTACATTTACATACAATCAATAAATGAGTCCTCTCAAATGAGCTTGTAACGATCTAGATAATTTAAATAAATACTGCTAGTCAACTAGATATTATAGTTTAGTAGGCAGAGGTACAAGTTTGAATTCTCTACAGCCACTTTTTTTTTTGTATGGTTGTTAGTTTAGTGGTATTTTGTATATATGTTATGAAGGCAGAATTTGTCATGAGTTTACTTGAACATTTTGTATTTTCCTTGTTCGTTTTACACTTCTTTCTCTCGGTTTGGGTTGTGGCTTGCAGGTTTTTGTTTTGGCGTGGCGGGGGGAGTACACTGCCAAATATTCTGATCACGTCTTGCAATTTAATATAGCTCTTTGGGGGGGTGTTGTTAAAAGGACTCTTACTTGCATATCACACGTCTTAGAGTCGACTTTTCATAACACATTGGTAGTGTATGTGCGAAAAATTCTCATCTCACTTGTAGTTTAAATTATCACTTGTATTATCAATTGAAAACAAAAAGGCAATGAGGGCGGCGGTTAATGCCAGATTTTCGTGCATGTTTTTCCTTCCTAGTATATAAACATATGACAATTAATATATTATTTGTTTATTTTCACGTTCCAGAAAAAGTCCACATGGTTGCTAGTGTATCAATTAATAAAAATGGTCTTTAGTTAAGCATAGCGCTGCTTCATGGATGGGACTATACATCGTCTATAAAGCTGCAAAAGAACAGGAAAAACAAGGTTAAAATCAAATAAATAGGATTTTAGGAAGATGAGTTAAAAACGAGTTTTTGTTTTTTTCGCTCAAGTAGAGAAGAAAATGAGACTGAGGATGAGATTGGTAGAGAAGACGAGAGGAAAGAGTAACAAAAGTGAAAACAATTTCAAATAGATTTCAGTTTTTAGTTTTGGTTTTCAATTTTGTTACTCTTCCACCCATCTTCTCCTCTTATATTCCCTCTCAATTCCTTCTCCACTCTCATTCTCACTTCCATTCTTCCTCTTTTTTATCTTTATTCTAACACAGAGTGAAAACTAAAAACTAAAATTGAAATTGTTATCCAATGGGTCCTTAATATTTGAAGTTTATACTATTTACGAAACTTGATAAGGGTGTTAAAAGTAAATGAAGATGACAATAACACGCTATAGTAATATTATATAAAACCAAATCGATTCAAGCATTTGGTGGTCTACATGTTGAAATCAACATTGGTGTGACAATATCACTTCTTTTTTCTGTTATTTTTTCCCAACTTATATATGCTCTCACCTTGGATTTTACAATTTTTTTCAATAATATAAAAAATAGAACGGGTTAAGAATAAAAGAAAAGAGAAAAAAAAAACAAAGGGTAGTGCAAAATCTTTTTTTTTTAATTTTCCTTTCCTTTTAAAAAGCGGCAGCGGGAGTGGCGCGTCCGGCGCTGCTAATCGTTTGATTGGGAGAGATTTTTGTTTGAGTGCGAAAAGAAGAGGGAAGAGGGGGTGAATGCGAGGTCATCATGGGACCCAAATTTTGGCGTGAAAAAGCAGAAATTGCAGTACTTTTTACAAAGTCAAAAATATATATGCCCTAATCTTTGCTTATTTGAATTTCAAATGGGTGCCTTTTGATTCCCCAAGATTACATCAGTCTCTGATTGGTTTTGTAGTTTCATTCGTCCGGGGAGCATCATTAGCAAGCCTCAACTTTCAAACTTATGTCAAACACATGGATTTTTTTATTGATAATCCGACGATGATTAAGAATAAAACTTTTTTATTTATTTATGCATTGTGATATATTACGTTTTCAAAGAACCGTGTTAATTTAACATTAGAAAAAACTCATCTACATTCCACTATTTATCGACGTCACGTCATTCAGAGTCAAAAACTTACCTGTAACGTATGTATATACACTTTTCTTTTTATAACACTTTATCATATGATGTGTGACCACTTATTATGAGATAAAATGGACGTGTATACAACTATTATATACTTTCTTTTCTTTCTCTTGGATGAAATTTTCATTTCATTTGGATGTAATATATAGATGGTAATTGAGGAAAAAAGGAACACAATGAAGCTTTATTTGGAAAGACTTCCAAACATTCTCATAATGAATTGCATTTAGCAGATGGGTTTAAGATTAGGTGAGCTCCCTTTTATGGTCATCGTAGAGCGCATAAACTCCTCCACTAAGTAAGTAAACTACCTTTGTCGGCGAACCTAGAAAAGAGTCAGCAAATCGTTTGTAGCTGAGAATTTCGTGATATTGACTTTTTAGTGAATTTAAGTGCTGATTTAGCACTTTCTGGGAATTCTTGTTGCCACTAATTTTCTGGCTTTATGTGGTTAGGGTGAGGTTTGTTTGATAACTTATATGTTACTTAAAAGGGAAGGTTTACATACTTTGTGTTTGCCTTTGCTTACAACCAAACCACAGAAGGAAGTTATATTGGAAGAAAAACAATTGATCCAAAAGAAAGTGACAAGTAAACTTCTTTTCCTTTTCTTTTTTCACTTCTGAAATTGGTCTAAGATAATGGGTTTGTTTTCACTTTTAAAGACAAATTTGGGTTAAAAATGGGCTGTGTTGGTCTACTGGGCTTTGTCCAACGAATCCACAACCGGACATGCCAATACTTTTCCCAATTGCAATGCATGGAAGGGTAGGGCTCCCGATCGTAGAAGAATTGACCTCAAGAATGACCCAGTTACTAAACCAGACCCAGATTCAGACCCCGTATCAGTCTGTAACTTATGAATCTTCCGCAAGTGTTGAGATTTTTTTTTTTTTTTTCCCGTAAAGAATGCAGTTTTATATAGTAATTGTATTTGTTGAGGAAAAAAAAAGTTTGGTAGCTAGGTTGGAAATGAATACTCCTAAGATATACAGGGACAGGGTGATTTGCAAGACATTCCATCAATTCTTTCACTTCAAGTGCATGCCTATTTAACCTTGCATTTAAAATATCTCATCCTCTCCAGCCTAACATAAGCCAGTTCAACCAAAAAAAATGAGCCTCAAAACTACATGCCTTACATATTTTGTTGCCATCTTAGCAGTCTTATTGGCATCTAGACATGTCATTGATCCAAACTCATCACCCCTCAAACACATTGTGGATCTTAGTCTGGCCACAACTTCATCAGTGTCTAATTTGATTTCATATCTCATCCCAAACCACATAGGAAGACATCACAAAAAGCAAGACAATGGAACCATAGGATCCATCTGTGATGACTTCCCACGTGGCTTTCCTCCTCCAGACACCAACAAAACCTCCTACCTTTGTGTCGATCGAAATGGCTGTTGTAATTTCACACTGGTTCAAGCAGCTGTTGATGCAGCTCCAGCTCTTAGCCAGAAAAGAACAATAATTTGGATTAATAATGGGATTTACTAGTAAGTTCATTTGGCTTTCTTTTCCAACTCTTTCATTCAAAAGATAATTTCTTTCTTTCTTTCTTTGATCTCTTGAGTATTTTTAATTTTTGTTCTCGTTGTAAATTTTTAACAGTGAGAAAATCTCGATTCCGAAAAACAAACCCAACATAACATTTCAAGGACAAGGGTATGAATCGACTGCAATTGCTTGGAATGACACAGCCAATTCATCTCATGGCACATTTTATAGCGGTTCTGTTCAAGTTTTTGCTGACAACTTTGTTGCTAAGAACATAAGCTTCATGGTAACAAAGTTGCATTAATATTAATTTTATGGTATGATTAATGTACACTAACTAACACATGTCCTAATGGGAATTGTATAAAAAGAATGTGGCTCCAATTCCGAAGCCTGGTGATATTGGAGCTCAAGCTGTAGCGATTAGAATATCAGGAGACCAAGCTGCGTTTTTGGGTTGTGGATTCTTTGGAGCCCAAGACACCCTTCATGATGATAAGGGCCGCCATTACTTTAAGGATTGCTATGTACAGGGTTCCATTGATTTCATCTTTGGCAATGGAAGGTCATTCTATGAGGTATAATAATTCATCTCAGCTCTCTGCACAATTTTGTTAAAAAAAAAAAAAAACGATATCTGGGAGACCATATGATCTAAAACAGCTGAGTTCTTCATAAAATTTGGCAATTTGTGTAACAACTATGTTACCACTCATATGCAAATGTCATGACATGAAAGAGGGGTGTGTGCATAACTTCTATCAACGATATACATTTACAGGCCATATTGTTGATCACGTCTCTAATGAATGTAATGTTCATATGTTACGTGTGCACCTTTATGAAAGATTAGTAGCCACCCATCTCTATTAAAGGATGAGTTAACAATGTAATCATTCAATATTTCTCATCATGTGACTGTAATGCGGTTAGAGAGAGATATATATACATATATATAATATAGAAGGTTTTTCTCAAAAAGCAATGTGGGATATTATTGTCAATGTCATGATGTGCCTAAAATGCTTATGATGAAATTGTTGCACGAACTGTTTGACACAGAATTGCCAGTTGATCTCCATTGCAAATCCACTCCCTCCAGGATCAAGGAACGTAAACGGCGCCATCACAGCGCACGGCAGAGCTTCCAAGGACGACAACACTGGGTTTGCATTTGTCAACTGCTTTATCGGAGGGACTGGAAGAGTGTGGTTGGGTCGAGCATGGAGGCCTTTTTCACGGGTGGTTTTCGTCAAGACAACAATGGCTGACATTATAGCTCCCGAAGGCTGGAACGATTTCAACGACCCAACAAGAGACCAGTACGTAAAAAAAAAAAGGAAAAAAAAAAATAGAGCAACAAACACAACATAATTAATTTCCCAGAATTAATCTAATCCAAATAATTATATATATGCATGCAGGACCATATTCTATGGAGAATACAATTGTTCTGGTGCAGGAGCCAATGTGACCATGCGAGCGCCTTTTGTACAGAAATTAAATGACACACAAGCTTCAACTTTTCTGAACGTTTCTTGGATTGATGGAGGGGATTGGTTGCAGCGCAATATCAATTAGTCTCTCTGAGTCTCTCTTTTGAGGCTTTGTTTGGTCTCTCTAACTTCAATGTGATCACGTGCGATTGTTCATTCTCGTTCATAGGCGACCACAATGTGTATCAAACCAGTACATTTGCAACAGTTAACAAATGAAGATCGCATCACATGCATGTGTTTAGATCTCTCAAGAAATAATAAAAAAAAACTTGCTTTAAGCGAATGCAATAGTATTGCTCAATTTGGGGAGGAGCGCTAACTTCGGAGAAATTTTTACATGTTCCGGGTACACCATGTGGTTGGTGTACCATCCAATAAACATAGGACATGTAGAATTATTGTCTAACTTACTGCATTTCTTTTTATAACATGTGGCGGTCTGCATTGTAAATATTCTATATGTCTTCCATTTATTGGATGGTACATCAGCCACGTGGTATATCTGGAACACCTAAAATTTTTGGTAGAGTTTCATGAAATCAGATTGGGCCAATCTTGGGCCTCGTACTTGGGCCTCATACTTTTGGAATATAAAGTTAAAATTGGGCATGTGATATGTTTTTGGGCCTAGACCATTATGCCACGGCCTTAGGTTTTTGGGCTCAATCCCCTAGTTTTGTTTTGAATTTGGGCCTTCCTCTTTTTAGGCCCAATACCTTCCTACTGGGTTATTGCCACATCATCTTCTATCATGTCGACATGGTATGTGACTTTGGCTAAACTTTTTCTTGTAAATACTAACCGCGCGTTATTCATCAACCGCGCAATAACTGTGCATGATGCATCCATTTTCCCCCATCTTAGAAAACGCAAGTCATAAAAGGAAATTAATAGCATCTTTCAATTCGAAAAAACCCACACTAGAAAAATGAAACAAAACAAATAGTTAGGGAGGGGGACGCGGAATTACCGCATATTCTGAGGTTATACAGTTTACCAGGGGACGCCGACGAATATCACAAATAAAGAGAGAAAAAAGAATGAGAGCTGAGAGAGAGAGAGAGAGAGACAAAGCCAAGCAGAGGTGGTGGTAGTCGTGGAGGTGGCAAATTGGTAAAAGCCCATACTCAAACTCAAGTTTCTTATTTGGATTCGAATGGCAGAGGTAAAGCCCAAAGATACTTGTGACACCAGCAACACCAGTGCCCATTCGAATTCCAACGCCGATCAACCCGACCGCCTTGTTCGCGTCTACGCCGATGGGATCTACGATCTCTTCCACTTCGGCCATGCTCGCTCGCTCGAGCAAGCCAAGAAATCGTATGTGCTCTCCCTATCTCTCTCGCACACTCCTCCTTTTCAATTGCCATGTGTTGCTTTTGTTTTTGTTTCAGTGCAATCATGGTTTGATTCTCTGTTTTGCTTCATTTTCGAATCTGGGTTGTTCTTATTTTGGAGCTTCACTTGGTTTGTTTCATGAAATTTGTAACTTTTGTGTGTTTTGTTATCTGGGTATCTTTTATTTTGCTGTAATGTTTTGCTTATGCTGATTCACTTTTAATATCTGTGATTGTTAATCCTTTTTTTTTTCTTTTTACATGAATGCCTTGCTTTGGTTAAGCTTATTGGATTCACATACGTCGTAGAATAGTTAAACCGATATGTACAAGCTTGTATGAAATTGTAATCTTAAAGTGTTGGAATAGCTACACAGATGATTCCTAAGTTAAAACTTGTCACGTATTCCCTTTTGACATTGTATCAGAACTAAAAACAGAGATGCATGGTGTGGGGATTTAGTTTTTTATTTGATGTATTGTTTTGTTATTATTCGCTAATTCTATGTCTTTGTTGCTGTATGTTCTGATTCTATTTTGTTATAGCGTTTGATTTGCTATAGCAACTTTTAAAATTGATATCATGTGGCATACTTATGTACATTTTTCTTATAAGTTCAATTTGCGATTTCAGGTTCCCTAACACCTATCTGCTCGTTGGTTGTTGTAATGATGAAACCACTCACAAGTTTAAAGGCAAGACTGTTATGACAGAGTCGGAACGTTATGAATCTCTTCGCCATTGCAAGTATGAATGTTCTCTGTTACCTTATTGTCCCTCTCCACCTTATAATTTTTTCTTTCTGAAATATTTCTTTTGGTTTTGCTGAGATGTAGTGTTTTTGTTAAAGCTATAACTTTTACATGTGTATGTGCTTGCATTGATGGCACATTTTCATACAATAGAATTTCAGAGAGTTGTATAATCAAGAATAACAAATATGGGTTTTGTTTGTGCAGGTGGGTAGATGAAGTCATTCCTGATGCACCTTGGGTGATAAATCAAGAATTTCTTGACAAGCATGAGATTGACTATGTGGCCCATGACTCTCTCCCGTAAGGATAGTTTTCTCAAGCTCTCACCTTTAAGCTCCAGTGTTAATAAAATACTTCAGCTTTATTCGTATGGTTTTTTTTTGGCCGGTATTGTTTCTATCAGTATACCATTATTTTGAAATATATGGTATATCTTAAATTTTATAGATATAAAAAGTAGGTGCGGATTTGTTACACCTTTTCTGTTAGAAGTGAAATTTATTATGGATTCTTTTGTACTTTTCAATATGTCTTTTACAGTTATGCTGATGCCAGTGGAGCTGGGAAAGATGTGTATGAATTTGTAAGTTTGGCACAAAGTACTTTTCTTTTGGCTTTTTTTCTCCCTTTTTTCTTTAACATATAATTTGTTAAGTGATTCTTTTCTTATAGGTCAAAGCAGTGGGGAGGTTTAAGGAAACAAAGAGAACTGATGGGATTTCGACATCGGACATTATAATGAGGATTGTAAAAGATTATAATCAGTATGTGTTGCGTAACTTGGATCGTGGATATACAAGAAAAGAGCTTGGTGTTAGTTTTGTGAAGGCAAGATTTTTCTCGTGTTTTCATCTATTCGATTTTCTTACTATGAAATATGGTTTTCTTGGGGTCTTGTTTTCAATCGACCTATCTATTGATATGGTAACTTTTCCATGGCGAAGGAACTTAGCTCTCTATTTTTGTTTCATATAAACAGGAAAAGCGGTTAAGGGTGAACATGAGATTGAAGAAATTACAAGAGAAAGTGAAGGAACATCAAGAAAAAGTGGGAGAGAAGGTATGTCTTTTTAATAATGACAGTAATCACAACCAGCATGGTGAATTATGTTAGGCACAAATACCTTTGTATAGTATCTTTGAGTTGCCATAATCACAACCAGCATAGTGAATAATAATGAATTTCGTTGCTGGTTTCCTTGTATCATGTGGCTTTGGATTACAACCAAAGACCCAGGGGTCTTAGGGTTCAAACTGGCATCGAATGGGGGAAATCTTGGGATTATTAACAATATTATAAGCTATATCAACGTAGCGAACTAGAAAACTCATCCGCTTGTCAATTAATTCTTGGTGTAATACTCACTCGTAAATGATTGGTGTCAGAATTTTTCACTGATCGGGTGTGATCGTTTCGTTTTATTTAATTTTTAATTCTGAACTCAGTGCCAAAAATGCATCTTCCATAACGAGCTGAAAACTCCTTTTATACTGAAGTCCATGTCTAGTTATGGACTCTTCTTGGTAGTGTCATGTAGTCAATGCACTATGTGCTCGTTTGTTACAAGGGATTGGCTTGGACTGGATTGGCCGAACTTTAATCCCATGTTTGTTTCCCATGGTTCGAATCTTAAATGGGATTAACTAATACTGGGCCCACCAAAAACACCTCCTTAAGTGTTCTTACGGAAGCCTGTGTGGAAAGGGCGGACAAATTGTCCCGAGCCCTTCACTAGCGACATTGCATCGCAGTGCCCCTCTCCCTCAACGAGCAACGTCGCCAGCAACCAACCACAACCAGCAAGCAAGAGCCAGCAGACCCACCCACCACCACTGCTTTCTCTCTCCTCCAGCTGCAACACAGATTCACCATATCCACCATGCCCACTGCATCATTGTCCCAAGCCATAACCAGTTTGAAATTCAAAGAAAAAAAAACACCACACAAATCCACTGCATCAACATCCCAATCTTCCCCCACCCCAGCAACATTGATGTTCCCCTCTCCCTTAACTCCTCCTCTACTCTCTGCAAATCCAAAAAAAAAATTTACAGAACTAAAAAGAACATAAATGGTTTTAATTTTGGCTAAGAAAAGAACGTAACAAGAGTTTTTTGGGGTTTGGGGAAGGGATGTTGTGAGATGATACCGAATTTGAGGGTACGAAAGGGGAGTGGTAGCTTGGGTTCTTTGCTTGTTTTTTGTCTGAAAATTTTCAAAGAGAAAAAGAGGAGAAGGGGAAGACATAATAGAAGAGGAAGAAGAGAGAAGATAAAAATTTTGAAAAAAAAATGAAGAGAAAAATAGACGGAAGAAGAGGAGAAGGAGAGAGGATGGAGAAGAAAGAGATGAAAAAGAAGCCAGCCGTGGAAGAAAAGAATGAGATGAAGAGAGAAGATATAATTTTTTTTTAAAAAATCCACATGCCCTGTTTCTAAATATTAAAAAAAACTTGCTTTAAAAAAAAAATATTTAAAAAAATTTAGTCCTAGTTCAATCAAACATACAACAAGTGCAGTACAAGTGTTATTCAGCCTTGACCAGGCCAAGCCAATCCAAGACAATCCCAAAATTAAGTCTAGTCCATGACAGTCCACCGTACCAAACGACCCCTATATGTTCTTCAATCTCCTTCCAACGAAGAAGTAGATGAATATGACAATCTTTGTGTTTCCGATTTGAAAATGTTTTTGGCTTCCCGATTCATTTACATTATACCTTATGTTATTCATGTTGCTCTTGCTTATATGGAATTTCTTGGCTTTTTATAATTCCCAGTGTTAATTGGTATGCACCATGAGACCCAAATTAAGTCTGGTCAATGCCCTTTGTTAACAAAATGATGTAGGATATGGGTGAATTGAGTATTTAGGTAGTTTAGCGGAAGCGAAAACAATGGAAAACAGAAAATAGAACAAAAGGGATACGTCTGGAATCACTCCAGGGGTTTGGCTTCACACCAAGTAGTCTCCAATCTCTGGAAAATAAGCTTTTCTTTATATCTCAACAACTCAACTCCATAATGAATTACATAGACGGGGTATTTATAATAATCTAACGCTAGAGTGAAAAGAAAAATTAAACTTATTCTATGAAAGAAATCCTAATCCAAATAAAATAGGAAACTTAGAAATCCTACTGAAATCTGGAAAAACTAAAAATCCTAATGAAATCTGGAAAACTTAGAGAACCTAGGAACTAACAAATAAATTAGGAAACTAATTAATAATTCCCTCTTCCATCACTTTCGTTTGTAAACCCTAATGGGTTCGACAAATATGTCCTCATCACAAAATTTTCAACTATGTATATGCTCACGCCAATATACATGTAAACCTGCTTCTATATGCATAGCATGACATAACGGCATAAGGCACCAACAAGCAATCGCCGGTTATTTAAGATGATATATATAACATTGTCAAAGGGCCAAATAACAAATTCTGTCAATGAGTTTAAATTGATGAATGAAAGAAGATTGTCAAATTGACTGGACTTAAGTTTAATAATTAGGTAATAGAATTGTCGAAGGCAACAAAATTGCTAGCTATTGCACACCCCTGTTTAGGGGCCTGAGATCATGAAGTGTACTTAATAAGTGTTATGGAATTCAAATCTCTATGCAAAACCCACATACACTTGCACAGACATGAGAAAGGTTTTATCTTGAAGGAATAGATTCCTCCATCCTGATCTGAGAGAAAATGCTCCTGTATTTGTATAACGCCATCACAATCCATTTGCTAATTGCTAGATTGTAAATTTGCGTTCTCACCATCCAATCATTGTATATTTTTCTTACTGGTGTGCATTTCTGACTTGGTATTATAGATCCAGACTGTTGCTATGCATCGTAATGAGTGGGTAGAAAATGCTGATCGCTGGGTTGCTGGATTTCTTGAGATGTTTGAAGAAGGTTGCCATAAAATGGTAAAGACAATATATGCATTACCAATTGCATATAAACTGATATTTCTACAAGTAAACACCGTCTTAATAATTTTGGTGTCCTTACCCTGCGATGTGGGATTTTCTCAGGGCACAGCCATCAGAGATCGAATTCAAGAGAGCTTAAGAGGGCAGCAGTCGAGAGAAAAGTATCTGCTGGAAAATGGTAAGGCGGATAGTGATGATGAAGAATACTACGATGAGGATGATGACGAAGAGTACTATGATGATGAAGAATACTATGACGATGAAGAATATTATGAGGAGGTATATGGAAAAGATGGGAATAATGAGAAAGAAAAGGTTGAGAAAGAAAAGAATGAGCAAGGAAAGTAGTAGATGCTCTTTTCCATGCTTGCAGGATTTATTGGTTGTTGTACCATTGCGGCTTGTTCATGGAGTTGTGTAAAATGAAATGTGATTCCCTGTGGTTGAAAAGGGGAACTCTGAGTCGAGACATAGTGTAGTATAACTTTGCTGTTTTTTGTTCATCTATCTCCAGTGTGGTTAGGACACAGTTATACATGATAGTGATATTTGTCTTTGCGTTTCTGCTTGCCATCTCTGTCCAATTTGAACTTGTGCTTTGTGTTCACCCTCCTGGCAACTCAAAGGTTTTAGATGGAGAAATACTTCCTTATCCCTGGTTCATTGTCCGTTTATGTCTCTCTTCTCCGGGTGACATGAGGAGAGAGATAAAGATCGCGGGCAATGAAACGGGAATAGGGAAGGTTCTCTTGTTCAGATGGGATCATCTTTTTTACTTTTATTTCCTACAATAAAATGACAAAACCAACTTAGCTTTCGATGGTAAAAGTGAAAGTTTGATGAGACAATTCCTTGATCATTGCGTTTGGATTTGTACGCGTTCGATGATTCCTATCAGATTTTTTGTACTATTCTCAGACGTGGATGGCAATGCACAATGCCAAAGTCTGGTGGTCGACGTCGGTTAAACGCATCTGCTTCAAGCATATCAACAAACATATCCCACTTCCGCTATTGTTGTTTCTTATTTTATTTTCTCTGTCCTTTTGGTCAATGGTCATGCGCATCTACTTCTTCATTTGAGAGACTAAAACCATTTTATAATTCATCACTGTAGTCACCTCTAGAGGTGTACGTGTGTCATGTTTTAGGTCCTAAAGCTCTGTTTAACTTGGCTTCCATACTTCGTAAATGATTTTTCTTAGATTTATCGCACGTCTATATGGGTGATTTCTAATCGTTGATGGAGTGCAAATTATACTTAGATCAGTGATTGCAAATTGTGCACGTAAGCACAACTATATTTTTAATAGTTAAAAGGTGAAAATTCTAATTTTAATAGTGAAATGAAATGTCCATGTAAATTTTTCAATGTTGCATAAGATATATATATATATATATATATATGGCAAAACTTCACTTTTCGTCCCTATAGTTTGATGAAATTTTTATTTTCATTCATGTGGTTTCAATTCTGGCAGTGTGACCTTCGTAGATTTTTTTGCAATTTACGTGCAAGTGTATTTTGAACGGAATTAGATGGAAATTTAGTTTGTTTTTCCACATGTCAATTCAGCATAAAATTTTCTTTGTTTTTCCTTCTTGTTACAATGGACTTGGATTTTCTCATGGATTTTCAATCACTCATTACAAATTTCGGTGACTTTGGGTTGGTTTGGAAACTTCCTCGCAATTTCCAAACTACAGTCTTGTGGGCCTTGGACATTGATGCAAATGCATGGGAAAGGAATCAACTAGACTAATGATACAGATTGAACATTTGACTCTTTAGCCAAAAAGCAAACACTTCTCCTCCATTGAATTGTAAAGACACTACACCATCAACTGAATGCCTTTTTTTAAAATATATACTTTTTTAACACTTCTCCTCTATTGAATTCTGAGATTTAAACTACATAATTTGATGCTAATTATGGAGAAATAAAACACAAAACTTCAGAAAAAACAATCTAGCAAATGGCACAAAGAAAAAGAACAAAAAATTATCAACATCCTAGACTGCTTGGTTGAAGCCCATTTGGCTAGCAGAGACTACAACCAGCTCCAAGAAGAAGAGCTATATTAGCGCCCCACTTGAAGTCTTCCATTGCTCTGCATTTTTGGGTTCATAAGATCAGCTGCTAGCAGATCAACAAGGGACACATAGATTAAGCCCTGTATTTGACCAAAAAAGTTAGGGCGTTTATCTAGTGAGAACAATAAATGAGAATGTTATATAAGAACACCATTGGATTAAATTGAACGATTGAGATTAAAACATGGTTTTAATAGGTTTCACATACAAACGGGTAAAACAAAACCCATATACCCAATACCCATCAGACATCTCCTCTTTTTCTTCAATTTTTCCTATTTGTCCCTACCTGCACTGCACATCTCATCTTTGACTTGTCTATCTCCATCTTCTTCTTCCTCTCTCTCCAACCATTTTCTCTATATCAACTACAAATTAACCTTTTTGTTTTATCATATGACAATAAAAAAAAACCCAACTAGTGATAGGTTAGCAAAATATTCAAGATCTTCAAAATCTGGCATACCCTTTTCTTTGATTCCATCCTCTTGAACCCTCAGATTTAACAAATAGTATTTATTTTATCTTTATGATTTTGGAACTCTATTTTCTTATTTTTCTTTGGGTTGTCAAAAACAACCAACTCCATCGCTTCCTAAAAAGGAATTCATATGGTTCGGTTATCATGTTTGTCGATTTTCTATTTCTTTTATAACATGGCCACGGATTTGCAGGCTATAGCATCGGTTGCTCAGCTCCATTTTTGTGTTTTTCTGATATGGATCTTGGTATCTTATTATGTATTTTGTGTTTGATTTGTTGATTTGTATGCCATCAAATAATTTAGGTTGTTGATATCTTATTTTGTAATTTAGGCTACATCTTTATCTCACTCCCTATTTGATGCCCTTAGCATGTTGTAGACAATCTATTTATCTTCAAATTGTTTTGATTTAAAGTTTAAGGTAATCCACTCATCACCCAATTTGGTTTAAAATTCAAGAACATGAGAAACCATCTCTTACGTGATAAACTTTTTTGTCTCCTGTCATTATTGTGTATCATACTTGTAGCATATTTCAGGCTGTCTATGTGGATAATGGGTCATTTATGTATCATCATGGTTATGGTTATGCACCCTAGGACATCTCTGTTGTGCATCTGAATAGTGCATCGTCAGTAACTCAAATGTGTGTCATTCTCGCGTAGCGCCATGTGTTATTAAAGTTTCATATTAGAGTTTCATTTTGTGTATATTTATCTTAATAAATGCACAAAAAATTAATATAAAAATCAGAAAATACATAAAAAATTTCTACAAACTCCTTGCGACATTATCTTTGACTATGAAGCGTGAAATTTCAATTTTGAGTTTGGGAAATTTGAAGTAATAAATTGAGGAAGAGTTGTAGTGATGAAGGGTAATGATCTTTATACTTGGAGTTATACAAACTTCTTGAGAAATTATTTGATTTTTTTTATAAGTCAAAATTATATTTTACATCTCAAAACATGTAGAAAATGTCATAAGGAGTTCTTAGGATTTTTTGGGGTATTTTTCTATTTTTTTAATGAATTTATTATGATTTTTGGAAGTTAAGGCATTAGAAAATAATTTTAAATGGAAGAGAATGACAAGTGGCAGCACCTGAATGGTGCATCGTCAGTTCTTCAGACGTGTGTCATTCTCGCGTAGCGCCATGTATCATTAGAGTTTCATTTTGTATGTATTATCTTAATAAATTCACCAAAAATAAATTAAAAATTCAGAAAAATACACCAAAATTTTCTAAAAATTCCTTGCGCCATTATCTTCTACTATGAAGCGTGAAAGTTCAAATTTGAGTTTGGAAAATTTGAAGTAATAATTAGAGGAAGAGTTGTAGTGATGAAGAATAATGATCTTTACACTTGGTGTTATAAAAACTTGACTATGAAAAATTATTTGATTTTTTTATAAGTCAAAATTATATTTTAAATCTCAAAACATGTAGAAAATGTTACAAGGAGTTCGTTGGATTTTTTGGGGTATTTTTCTGCTTTTTAATGAATTTATTATGATTTTTGGAAGTTAAAGCATTAAAAAAGAGTAATGAATGGAAGAGAATGACAAGTGGCAGCACCTGACTGGTGCATCGTCAGTACTTCAGACGTGTGTCATTCTAGCGTAGCGCCACGTGTCATTAGAGTTTCATTTTGTGTGTATTTATCTTAATAAATACACATAAAATGAATAAAAACTCAGAAAAATACACCGAAATTTTTTACAAATTCCTTGCAACATTATCTTCGACTATGAAGTGTGAAAGTTCAAATATGAGTTTGAGAAATTTGAAGTAAAAATTGGAGGAATAGTTGTAGCGATGAAGAGTAAAGATCTTTACACTTGGTGTTATATAAACTTGACTACGAAAAATTATTTAATTTTTTTATAAGTCCAAATTATATTTTAAATCTCAAAACATGTAGAAAATGTCATAAGGAGTTTGTAGGATTTTTTGGGGTATTTTTCTGTTTCTAATGAATTTATTTAGATTTTTGGAAGTTAAGGCATTAGAAAATAGTTTTAAATGGAAGAGAATGACAAGTGGCAGTGCCTGAATGGTGCATAGTCAGTTCTTCAGACTTGTGTCATTCTCGCGTAGTGCCACATGTCATTAGAGTTTCATTTTGTGTGTATTTATATTAATAAATACACCAAAAATAAATAAATAAATCAAAAAAATACACCGAAAATTTCTAAAAATTCCTTGCGACATTATATTCAACTATGAAGCGTGAAAGTTCAAATTTGAGTTTGGAAAATTTGAAGTAATAATTAGAGGAAAAGTTGTAGGGATGAAGAATAATGATCTTTACATTTGGTGTTATAAAAACTTGACTATGAAAAATTATTTGATTTTTTTATAAGTTAAAATTATATTTTAAATCTTAAAACATGTAGAAAATGTTACAAGGAGTTCGTAGGATTTTTTGGGGTATTTTTGTGCTTTTTAATGAATTTATTATGATTTTTGGAAGTTAAAGTATTAAAAAAGAGTAATGAAGGGAAGAGAATGACAAGTGGCAGCATCTGACAAGTGCATCGTCAATATTTCAGACGTGTGTCATTCTCGCGTAGCGCCACGTGTCATTAGAGTTTCATTTTGTGTGTATTTATCATAATAAATACACCAAAAATAAATTAAAAAAATCAGAAAAATACACCAAAAATTTCTAAAATTTCCTTGCGACATTATCTTTGACTATGAAGTGTGAAAATTCAAATTTGAGTTTGGAAAATTTGAAGTAATAATTGGAGGAAGAGTTGTAGTGATGAAGGTTAATGTTCTTTACACTTGGTGTTATACAAACTTGAAGTTGAGAAATTATTTAATTTTTTTATAAGTCAAAATTATATTTTAAATTTCAAAACATGTAGAAAATGCCACAAGGAGTTAGTAGGATTTTTTGGAGTATTTTAATGCTTCTTAATAAATTTATTATAAATTTTGGAAGTTAAAGCATTAAAAAATAAAAATAAATAGAAGAGAATGACAAGTGGCAGCACCAGACTAATGCAACATGAGCAATACAGATGTGTGCCATTCTTTCTTAGCGCCACGTGTCATTAGAGTTTCATTTTATGACACGTGGCGCTATGCAAGAATGACACACACCTGAAGAATTGATGATGCACCATTCAGATGCTGCCACTTATCATTCTCTTCTATTTAAAACTATTTTCTAATGCCTTAACTTCCAAAAATCATAATAAATTCATTAAAAAACAGAAAAATATTCCAAAAAATCCTACAAACTCCTTGTGACATTTTCTACATGTTTTGACATTTAAAATATAATTTTGACTTATAAAAAAATTAAATAATTTCTCAAAGTCAAGTTTGTATAACACAAAGTGTAAAGAACATTAACCTTCATCACTACAACTCTTCTTCCAGTTATTACTTCAAATTTCCCAAACTCAAATTTGAACTTTCAAGCGTCATGGTTGAAGATAATGTTGCAAGGAATTTCTAGAAATTTTTGGTGTATTTTTCTAATTTTTAAATCATTTTTTGTATATTTATCTTAATAAATATACACAAAATGAAACTCTAATGACACGTGACGCTAAAGGAGAGTGACACGCGTCTGAAGTACTGACGATGCACCAGTCAGGTGCTGCCACTTGTCATTCTCTTCCATTTAATACTATATTTTAATCATTTAACTTTCAAAAATTATAGTAAATTTATTAAAAAGCAGAAAAATATTCCAAAAAATCCTACGAACTCCTTGCGACATTTTCTACATGTTTTGAGATTTAAAATATAATTTTGACTTATAAAAGAATCAAATAATTTCTCAAAGTCAAGTTTGTATAATACCAAGTATTAAGATCGTTAACCTTTATCACTATAACTCTTCCTCCAATTATTACCAAAATTTCCAAACTCAAATTTGAACTTTCACGCTTCATGTTGAAGATAATGTCGCAAGGAGTTTGTAGAAATTTTCTTTGTATTTTTTCAATTTTTATTTAATTTTTTTTTTGTATTTATGAAACTTTAATGACACGTAGTGCTACACGAGAATGACACACATCTGAAGTACAGAAGATACACCATTCAGGTATTGCTACTTGTCATTCTCTTCCCTTTATTACTATTTTTTAATGCTTTAACTTCCAAAAATTGTAATAAATTTATTAAAGACCAGAAAAATACCCCAAAAAATTCTACAAACTCTTTATGACATTTTCTACATGTGTTGATATTTAAAATATAATTTTGACTTACCAAAAATTCAAATAACCACAGTGATTCAACAGAGATGTTGCATGTGTTGTCCTGTGCATAACCATAGCCGAGATATTGCATGTGTTGTAGGATGCATAACCATAACCATGATGATACATAAATGACACATTATCCCCATAGACAGCCTGTAATATGCAACAAGCATGATACACAATGATTATAGGATACAAAAAAGTTTATCACGTAAGAGATGGTTTATCATGTTCTTGAATTTTAAACCGAATTAGGTGATAAGTAGAATATCTTCAACTTTAAATCAGAAAAAGTTGAAGATAAATAGATTGTCTACAACAAGCTAAGGGTATCAAATAGGAAGTGAAAAAGAGATGCAGCCCAAATGACAGAATAAGATATCAACAAGCTAAATTATTGGACGGTATACAAATCAACAAATCAACAACCCAAAATACAGAATAAGATACCAAAATCCAAGAAATCCATATTAGAAAAACGCAAAAATGGAGTTGAGCAGCCGATGCTATGTAAATCATTCTAGTAAGTAAAATCAAAACAAAGGGCATTGATCTGGACTTGACGGCCTTCCCATCTATGGATGGCAAAAATCCCTCGGGGACGGGTCCCTATCGGGTCCCCGACCCTAACGGGGGGAGATTTAGGGCCAAACGGGTATCGGGAATGAGGATCCCCGAACTTGAAAAATCCCCTACGGGTATGGGGAGGGGATGGTATTGGCGTCCCCATCCCCGAACCCACCCCTAAAATATATATGTTTATATTTAAATAAATAAATAAATAAATAAAATATTTTTGTTTAACCCTAAGTTAACCTCCCTATTCTAATTCTTCCTAATCTTCTTTGGAATTTCATATTGATTTGATTTTGAATAGTTGAGTTGAACTTTATAGTTAATTTGGAAGTGTTGAATAATAATTTGATATGAAACTTAATGTTAAAATGTATGATAAATATTTTTTATGCAAAAACAAATTGGGGATTCGGGCCGGGTATGGGGAATAGTCCCCCGATGGGAACGGGGATGGGGATTCCCCAAAACCTATTAAACGGGGATGGGTTCAGAGACGGGGGCGAGGATGGAGAGTGGGGGCGGGGATGGTATTGTCATACCCGGCCCCTACCTGACCCGTTGCCATCCCTATTCCCATCCCCCTCCTAGCCATCATTGCCCCACCTGGTCCGCCCCTTCCCACCCAAAACCATATGTAGACCCACCCAACACCCACCCAAAACCCAACCCAAATCTCATCCTCCACTCCTCACCTCTCATATCTCTCCTAAGAACCCACAACCATCTCAAATCCATTTTTTTTGTAAAATCAATATGCTTAATTTTTTTTTTTTTCAGATCTGGAACTTGGGTTTGGTGGATGTCGAAAAGAGAATGGGTAAAGAGAAAAAGGGAGATAGAAAGAGGGTGGGATGGGGGTGGTGTGTGTTGATTAACTCCTTATTCAGAGTCTCTTGTTTGTTTGAGAAAAATAGTTGTTCCAGTGGGGTCTTGATAGAGAAGTTGAAGAGGATGGGGTCTCAGTTAGATATATGGGTTTTGTTTGACCTGTTTCCATGTGAAACCCTTTAAAGCCATCTTTTAATTTCAACTATCCAAGTTTATTCAACGGTCTAGATACAAGTTCGCACTTAATGTTCTCATATAGCTGTTCTCACTTGATCCGACTCGAAAAAGTTAAGCCCTATACATTGCCCCTTAGGCCTTCTCCAACTCATTTGATCCTAAACTCAAATTTTCCCCTCTCCAAAAAGTAATTATTTGGGTTTTGCCTGAACTCAAATAGTTTTTTCCCCTCAACCTCAAATTTTAAGTCTGCAACTTTATTAAATTGTTTAAAAATAATTTAAGTCTAATTTTTTTTTTTCATGGATAACATTTCTTCATTTAATCTTTTTAAATAACTTCATAATTTAATTTTTTGAACAATTTAACCTAAAAAAAATTGAAATTCCCCAAATATAATTTTATTTGAGAAATAAGTGGTTATTTATAGAGTTTGGAGTGAGTTTTGAAGTTGGATTTGATTTATATTAATTTAAAATATTATTTTGACCGTTGGATTTAAATTTTAGCAGTTGAATGTTTTTTTCTACCTTTAAAATAGTTTAGATTTAATATGGATCGTTGGATTTGGGTATTATTGGAATAAGAAAAAAGAAAAAAAGAAAAAAGATGAGACAGAATCTGTTGCAACAGAGTGCGACACCTGGCGCCCATTGATTCCTTCTTGCACATGAGCTGCGTCAGACTTAAGTGGGCTCCACCAAAAAGTTTTTCAGTCGAGAAAATAGCTAGACTTTGAAGCCAATCCAGTGCAATATAATACTTCCAATAAGAACTCACAAGCATGGCCAGGCTAGCCAGCCACTTTCTTTCATCTTCAAGGACATGTATATAGTTACCTACACTGCGCATAATCTAAAACCTTTTTTGTTTCTGATCAAGACAGCCCAAGTTAATTTGGTAGCTTATCCAAACCTTGCTCAGTATTAATTTAATACAAAGTGGCAAAAACTGTAGCCAAGTCCATTCATGAAGAAGACAGTCCATTGAAGAATTATTAATCTATGATTTGATTCTCTCACCTCTCTCTCTTAATTCAACGTTGTCATGCTCTTCATTGATCTCTTTCTTAATGATCATATTATTGCATTGACTTGGACCAAAGTTCAAGTGACATGTGAGGGGATTTTTTTTTATAGTTGTGCTCTTCCACGACATGTGGGGGGTTAATATGCTCATTGCTCAACATAGTCGCCTTCATTTATCAGCACCAGATCAATTGGCTTGTGCTTATCATATAACTTAATATATACATATATATATATATATATATAAAGCAAAAGACAGAGAATTGCGAAACATTTAAAATATTAGAAAATGCCATTGGTTAGTTCAAACATTAAGAATTGAAATTATTAATTAAATAAGGATAATATGGTAAATTTATATTTTTTCATATTAAAAAAATTAAAATTAAAAACAAAATTAGATAATAGGTCATACTTTTATGGAACATAACTACCCATGCTATCTTTCCTTAATTCTAAAAATTAAAAAAAAAATCAATTGGTATATGCGTGAGCATGTGCCAAGGGAGAAATTATACAATAGTACGGTTATACCACGTCATCTTATGATACTTCCACTCAAATATTGCCACTTGTCCAATTTAAAAAAATAATAATTTGCTTTTTCACAGCTGGACTTTTACTTAATTTTCATATTTTATATAGAATTAGAAAAATAAAAATAAATTAAAAAGTACCATAGCCACCACCCCTCTCTCTCTTCTTCCCCTTCTCTCTTCCTCTTCACCACTACCACTATCAGTGGCCACCCCTCTCTCTTCCCCTTCTCTCTTTCTCTTCCTCCCCTTCTCTCTTCCTCTTTCAAACAATATCGTTATCTTCCATAGTGCCCCTACACCTTTCTCTTATTTCTCTCAGACCTAGACCTTTCTTAGATTGCCACTGGCCGATCCTGATTACCCAAGCATGAACTATTTTTAATTATCAAGGCTACTTCCCAACTATTATCATCAAAACCAGTTTAATCATCCTCCCTCTAAACCCAACCCCACTGCGTGAAATTAGTATAAGGGATAAAGAGAAAGAGGAAGGGAGAGGGACGGCGATCATGGCAGGTACTAGAGATTAGGTTCTTCAGGTTGGGGTGGTGCTGCTGTTGGGGCAATACTCTTATTTTATTTTATTTTATTTTAATTTTTTTATCAAGTCTTTTATTTTTATAATTCTATTTCAAAATATAAAAACTGAGAAGCCCAGCTGTAAAAAAGTAAATTATTTAATTTTAAAAATGAACACATGGCAATATTTAAGTGGGAGTACTATAAGCTGACGTGATATATATATATGTACTATTGTATAATGAATAATGCTACTCTTACCATATTTGTATACCACATTCTCATATCACCTTATGTGGCAGATGAGGTGGACAACACATCAATTAAAATTAATTTAAAGTTTTCTTATCTTTTATGATTTATTGACACTTTTTAATTATGTGATTGTCCACTTCATCTGCCACATAAGGTGATATAAAAATGTGGGATATAAATGTGATAAGTGTAGCATTTTCTCGTGCCAAGGGGCTAGTTAGAATAATATCCATTGCATGCCACTCTGTTCCTCAAAGGGTTATTATGTCTGCTCCCCAGTTAGATCTTTATGGTCTCGGTGGGAATCGGGGCTTTGTTCTGTAGTTGTTTCTTGTTGTTTTGTTCCTCATCCCAAAAATGTAGGATAGTTAATCTATTTCTGACCCAAAATCATTGTGGAACTAACGTTTGATTAATGGTTAGAAATTACCTAAGCATGCGTGCACGACTGACGTCCTTGCAAGATTCTTACGGGAAAGACTAATGCCGAAATGACCCCAGCTAGATAATTGATTGAATGAGATGAGTTCTGTTCAAAAACTGTGGTTCTCTTCTTACTTTGCCTACAGAATTTTTTATCAATATATTTGCTGAAAATATATACAAGTCAATCCAATAAATAAAGGGTGCCAAAAAACCTAGTATTGTTGAATTAGGATACAAAAATCCCTAATAATAATAAATAAATAAAAGGATATAAAAAAGGGTCTATATCAATATAATTGACACCTATTTGAGAGGAAAGTAATTATTAATTAAGGAAAAAACAAAAAATCAGAGTCTGTGATGGGATGGCCTCTCCTACACATCCGGTTTCAAAACGGAAAAATTAATTGAATTTAAAAAATAATGCAACACACTATATCGCCATTCTTTGTTGAATTTTACCATTTCAAGCGTTGACCCTCCATTTGAAAGCTCTTGCCACCCTTTTCTGCTACTTGTTATGTCGACATTCTTACAACACTCGAAATTAATACAGGGGTTTTTCCGAACCAACTCATTTTTATGGTTGGTTGTTTCAATCCCTCTCTGAAGACAAAATCAAATCCTTTTCCAAGACAAAGTCGTCCATGTCCACTCATGATTTCTTCACCATTATCTCTGATCTAATGCATCCCCTATTCCTGCATATCCATGATTTCTGAGTTTTAAGATTATTGTTTTGTTTAGTTCATGACCTCATTATTTTCTTAAACCTTTTTAAAATTTTTAAGTCTTTCCTTTGAAGTCAAAGACACAAAATACCCTACACTCTCCTATCCTATATAAATTGGCACCACCCCTTCAAACCTTCTCTCATTCTCTCACTCCTCTTCTTCTCTCTTGTGATCACTTATTTTGATTGATTTTGAGTACTTTTCTTCATATTCTGCCTACTTGTTTAGATTTTTAGGATGAACAAACTTAGACAACATAGTTTCTTGGCTTTCTTATGCCTCCTCCTTATACTTCCAACTTTAGTTTTCGGAGAGTGCACATGTGACGAAGAAGAAGATGGGGACCGGAACAAAACCGAAGCCCTCAAGTACAAACTGGCAGCGATTGCATCGATACTAGTTGCCAGTGCAATCGGTGTTTGCATTCCGATTCTTGGGAAGAGCATCCCGGCTTTGCACCCCGACAGGAACATCTTCTTCCTCATCAAGGCCTTTGCAGCCGGTGTCATATTGGCTACCGGGTTCATACACGTGCTCCCAGATGCTTTTCATAACTTGACATCGCCGTGCCTTAAGGAGAATCCATGGGGGAAGTTCCCCTTCACTGGGTTTGTGGCCATGGTTGCTGCCATTGGGACCTTGATGGTGGATGCCTCTGCCACTTCTTATTACAGCAGGTCCCACTTCAAGAACAATAGGGCGCAGCCTGAGGAGAGCGTCGGCGATGAGGAGAAGGCTGGAGAGCATGAGGATCACTTGCATGTTCATACTCATGCAACTCATGGTCATGCTCATGGTTCAGTTGACACTTCACCTACAACACAACTTCTTAGGCACAGAGTGATTTCACAGGTACTTCTAATTTTATTTTGCTTAGCAGAGAGTGTTGCTTTTTGATTTGTTATTTATGTTGGTTTATGTTTAGTAATTAGTGGGGAATATTGATTGATTATTTTTGAACTTGTTGCAGGTTTTGGAGTTGGGGATTATTGTGCATTCTGTCATTATTGGAATTTCTTTAGGTGCTTCTGAAAGTCCTGACACCATAAGGCCTCTTGTAGCTGCCTTGACCTTCCATCAGTTTTTCGAAGGCATGGGACTTGGTGGATGCATATCTCAGGTAATTGCTTTGCATACTTGACTAATCTATAAGTTCAATTAAGCTCTGGAAGATGCTGAGAGGATTTTTTGTTTTTCTTACTTTTTGTAGGCGAAATTCAAGGCTCGAGGAGTTGCAATCATGGCTCTGTTCTTCTCTCTTACAACTCCTGTTGGAATTGCAATTGGTATCGGAATTTCAAACGTTTATAAAGAAAACAGCCCAACTGCCCTCATCGTTGAAGGCGTTTTCAATGCAGCATCAGCCGGTATCTTAATCTATATGTCCCTTGTTGATCTGCTAGCAGCTGATTTTATGAACCCAAAAATGCAGAGCAATGGAAGACTTCAAGCTGGGGCTAATATAGCTCTTCTTCTTGGAGCTGGTTGTATGTCTCTGCTAGCCAAATGGGCTTAAACTAAGCAATATTGATAATTTTTTGTTCTTTTTCTTTGTGCCATTTGCTAGATTGTTTTTTCTCAAGTTTTGTGTTTTATTTCTCCATAATTAGCATCAAATTATGTAGTTTAAATCTCAGAATTCTGTGTTAAAGAAAAGCATTAAGTTGATGGTGTAGTTTCTTTACAATTCAATAGAGAAGTGTTTGTTTTTTTGCTAAAGAGTCAAACATTCAATCTGAACCATTAGTCTAGTTGATTCCTTTCCCATGCATTTGCATCAATGTCAAAGGTCCACAATATTGTAATTGGAAAATTGAGAGGAAGTGTGCCCCCCCTTTTTTCCAAAGTGATGGAAAAAGTCACCAGAAATTTGTAATGAGCGATTGAAAATTCAAGTCCATTGTAACAAAAAGGAACGCAAAAGAAATTCTATGCTGAACTGACATGTAGGATTGAGATGGTTCTTGGCCAAACCAATACTTCCAGTTTCAAAACTTCAAGATTATCATTATCATTGCTGACTCTTAAACACCTTGCTTTTTATTTTTATTTTTATTTTATGGTGATATAAAAAGATATTTACATATACTGGTCAAGGTGTATCTGTTTGGACAAGAAGTAGGCATTTACATTGCTTTGCTCCTGGCTTTCTTCACATAGCTTTCTTCTTGGATGATATCGTCAACTTAACATAAAAAATAATGAATTTTACAAGAAACAACTGCTGTAACTTTTCTTGAGTAAAAACAAGATGACAAAAACTTTTCCAAGTTTATGAAGGTAATTTATCACTCTGTTTGCTATTTATTTTTTGAAGAATCCTGGCCATCTATGTTGCTTTCTTTACTTAGCAGTTAGCGACACTGTTTCTTTAACTTGCTTACATCGATCATTCGGCTTCACCTACCTCCTCTCTTCCCATCACAATCTCTCTGATTCATGAATCATTCTTACAACCAGGCGATATTCTAAACTACTCTAATTTACCGGGGCAATCAAATTTGATGCGAGTTTTGATTTATTATATAGATTATATATTTCATATAGTCTACAACCATTGGCCCATTAATATAATAGTCTTCAAGAAGGCCCACTCAAGAACAAAGCAAAGGTTCCAAAGTTTCCAGCAGGCTGCACCAAGATTCCAAGTGTCCAGCCTTTGATACTTCGGTCCCCAAATCTCAGTGATTGGACCATCTGTTCCCACTTAATTAAATATTGTGCTCTCTTTTCCATCAACAGTAATCAAATGTAATTTTACAATAGCTTACAGTAATAAAATAAATAGATCTGTTCTATGAATCTCATCTATTTCTAACCATTACAAAAATCTAAGCTGAATTGACATGCAGGATTGAGATGGTCCTTGACATTGGTGGCTCTTAAACACCTTGCTTTTGATACTGATATAGAAATTTCCTCCCAATTGTGTATCATTTCAGGTCTATATTCTTGCAAGCTTAAGAGTCTTGTAAGGCTTGTTTGGAGTATCTGTTTGTTTTGTTTTGCTAAAGGTGTCTGAGAAGTGCTTTTGGGTTGTAAGTTCTTTGGCTCTTAACCTTGCATTGTGTTTCTCTGCTTTTGTCAGACAGATTAAGCCAAAGAAGCAAGCAAGCAAGCATAACAGAGGGACAAAAGGCAGCAATAAAACTTCAATCACTCAATTGAGCACCACCAGCAAGAAAAGAATAGTATCAAGAAATGGATTTTTTATATTTAAAATAAGGAAAAGTAATATCAATATTATTAAGATATTATATGTACATGGAATCTTATTAATAAATTGATGCAGAAAGTGGGAATGTCAAGATTTATGGTGAAGTTTGTGGACAACATTCATGGTACTACTAGCTAGGATCATCTGCATATATTTTCTGCGCTTCCGATTCCTGACTTCCCAGTTTACTAAAACAAAACTTCAGAAAAAGAACCAAGCAAATGGTGAAAAAGAAAAGAAATACTTATTCTGAGCTTACTAGATGCCTAGTTTAAGCCCATTTGGCTATCATAGACATGCAACCAGCTCTAAAGGAAGAGATATATTGGCCCCCAGCTTCATTGTTCTGTATTTTTAGGTTCATAAACTCAGCTGCAAGCATATCAACAAGGGACATACAGATTATAAGATACCGGTCAATGCAGCATCAGCTGGTATCTTAATCTAAGGGTGGGGTGGGGGAGATCTGTTAGTGGCGATGATGGTAGGGGTGGCGGGGTGTGGAGAAGACAGTGGCTGCTTCATTTTAATTTTTTTTTTTTGTTTTTTGTAATTTTATTATTTTTTTTATGAGCTATAATTTTATATTTTAGGGTGGTGGTGCTGTGGAAAATCTTAAATTTTTTTTTTTTTTTTGGCACACATGGCAATTAAGTGATATGCATTTCAGCAAAATTTTGGGTCCCATTCATGCCACGTTGGCAACTTTAACAGAGTTATTGACTGACTTGACAGTGAGGGGTAAATTGAGAAGCAAAACACCAGTCATGGGGCAAAGTGGGTCATTTTAACTTTCAGGGAGTAAAGTACACCGGTCATGGGGCAAAGTGGGTCATTTTAACTTTCAGGGAGTAAAGTACACCGGTCATGGGGCAAAGTGGGTCATTTTAACTTTCAGGGAGTAAAGTACACCGGTCATGGGGCAAAGTGGGTCATTTTAACTTTCAGGGAGTAAAGTGAGATTTGACTATAATTTCAAGGGCACTACAATAAATAAGCCATTTGTTTATGCTATTGTGATTTTGATTTGCTGTTTTAATTTCTATTTTTATATTTGATTTCATATTCGATTGGGTTAGTGAGGTACCAGTGTCATTCTTTCAGCCTAATATTCTTTTTGCGTTGTTATTATTATTTTTTTTTTGGGGGTTAAAGTGTAAGGATATGGCTGCTAAGTTCTGTAGGCTATAAAGGTGAAGCCAACTGCAGTAAGGGAGGCCTACAAGACAGGTAAAACTTTAACTTGGTTTCTGATCAAGTGATCTGTGATATTGAATAATATATTGACATGTTATTGAATGAGATATTGGGTTTGCTCTGTTTTGGTTTCTGTCTCCATTCTATTTTGGTTTTTTGTTTATAGTAATTTGGTTTCTGTTTTGGTGGTGATTTCTTGATAGGCTTGAGATGAAGTATGAACTCAGATGAAAGAGAGATTGTTGTTTTCGATTGCTTGTCCTAGTAAAGTTTTCCATGAATTAATGTTTCAATTTTTCTATTAGAATTCATCAATTAATGTGTCAATTCTTTTGGTATCTAAAATCTAAACCATAATATTGTGGGGTATCTGCCTATAGACAGTGAGTAAAGTTTTTATAAACAAAGACTCATATTTTAATTTTCCAAAACCTTATTGTTACTTTGTGCCATTTTCTGGATCCAAAACATTTTATATTTTAATAGTTTTCTTACATGCTATTTTGGTACCGCATGAGGATAGTCAATCTGGGCTATGCCTTAGTGAATTTCACTAGTGTTGTTGCTGCCTCAAGATTCCACGAGAAAAAGTGGGAGGAAGTGGACAATAACAATAAGACTCGTGAAATAACCTGTGCTTCTCCAGGTTAAGTTTCTAATTTTCAATTTGTTTTCCTATCAATTTTTGTTTTTGGAACAGCTTTTGACTTTTCTAAGAATATAGATGATGAGTGATTTTATTTTGGGTCATCTGATGTGGTTTTGAGATTGGTGTCGTATGGATGATTTTGGTTACTGTTAACGTAACTAAATGGGTATTTATTTTTTCATAGCAAAAATAGGTTTTGAATTTTGATGCTTGTGTTGAGTACTGAGTTTGGTTTTATGAACACTGGAGGCATACATTGTATTCAGTATGAACTGAGATGAAAGAGAGATTAGGGTACAATTCGTGCCACTAAGTTTATTTGTATTATAATAGCACAACACACTGTAGTAGGCACATTCACATAACTATAATAAGAAAAGCATTAAGAAAATGGAATTTTTCTTATGTTTTTCAATGGATTGGTAGTTAAGTTGCATCTTGACCTTAAGTTTGTTTGCAGCTTGATCTTGAAGGTGATTTCTTGTATTTTCTGGCGGATGCTGCTGTTATAGTTTTAAATATTACTTCTTTCTTAGTTTTATCACTCAATTTTCAGTTCCTCAAGTTAGTGATTATTATTTGTTTGAACATTTGCAGTTTCAATATGGAAATCCAGATAAGTTATATGCTCCCCTCTTCTGTTTTTTTGTTTCTTGTTTCCTCTTGCAAAAGGAAAGGGCATAAAAGATTAGAAATATATCTCTTACTAAAACTTGCTTCTTCTTTTTATTATTTATTATTTATTATTTATTATTTTTTAATATTGGTTTTGCAGTGCAAGAAAGCAGCGCTAACTCATACACATAAGAACAAATTGATGAAATTCGGATCGAATGGGCAGCATTTATGAGCAATCACATGTAGCTCCTCTATTTCTAATTATAGTTTAATGCTATGGATATGGTATTTTGTATGGATATAGTAGGAATTAAGATTGGTAAACTATGTAATTACTTTTGAATCTTCAAGTTTTATGAAAGAAACAATTTTTTAGTATATATTTGTATGGTGTGGGTAATAGCAGATTGGACCTGAATTTATTGAGAAACATATCATAACATTGCATTAAGAGATAAGCATAACATCATTAGTGAGAATGGGAGACAACCATTCAGGTCCATCTTCTATCCAAACTATAAGGTCCGAAATAGAAAATGCAAACCATGCAAGGCTATGAGCCGCGCAATCACAAGTACGAGGTCGAAACTTACCAAAACAACTATGAAATGAATTAGCCAAAACATGAATTTCATTTATTAAGACTCCTTCGTAGCCCAAATCTGCATCACATTGGAAAGCCATCCGTATTGCTGCTTGTGCATCTGACTCTAGGTATATATTTTTCAACCCCAAGTCCATTGCAAGTTGTAGGTCAAATCTGATTGCGAATAATTCAGTAACATTGGACGTAAACATGCCACACACTGGTTTGGCTGCTGCTGCAATCAACTCTCCACGGTCATCTCTAATAACAACTCCCAGCCCTCTAACACTATCATCTGTCTTTAGAGCCCCGTCCACATTCATTTTAAAAAACTGAGCAAGAGGCCTCTCCCAATTCACCACCAGGTTACTTCCTTCTTGAGTCGAGCATAAAGACGTGCAATTCGCATGATAGAATTCTTCTGCCATTTCCTGCATGTGTTGGTAACTTTGGAAAGCATTGGGTTTACAGCCTTGAAATAATTGAGCATTTCTTCCATTCCACACATTCCAACAAATATACCCAAAGTGTCTAAGTTCCTTATCGGTCAATATAGTCAAGATATAGCGGAATAAATTGAGAAAGCATCCATGATATTATGAGGTACATGAATCTTGAAAAGCTAAAAAGTGCCATACCTCACGAGCTGCAGGACAGTCCCATAAAGCATGTAGTACCGTTTCCGGTGCTTGGTGACACTGAAAGCAAATAGGGTTAGATACTACTCACTTCAAAGAAAGATTTGCTCGACATGGTAAAATCTCATGCATACATCTCCATAGAAATACTTTGACTTTAGTAGCCACTTGCATATGCCATAACCTAAACCAAATGTTCTCAAAGTTGCTGCTAGACGCACCCACCTCTCCATCTTCACGATCTCGAATTGCACAAGCAAGCCAATATCCACTTCGTACTATGTAGCAACCTTTTTTCTCATAGTGCTAGACCAACTTGTCCTCATTCCGTAATACATATCCCATTGGTATACTGAGCACTGCATCTGCTCCATGTTTCCAGAAACTAGCATTAACAAGCTCACGATCTCAATGTCCTGAATCATTGATCAAATCACAAACTCGGGTGTTTAGGGGCAATCGTGGAGGAGTGGTGATTCTAAAAAGATGAGGTAGTGGCACCCATTTGTCATCATAAATAGAAATTAGCAGTCCATTACCAACACACCAACGCAATCCTGCCATTAATAATTCTCTGCCCCACAACAAGGATTTCCATACGAAGAAGGATACACCTCGGCATCCGCATCCAAAACAGAGCCACCAGGAAAATAACAAGCCCTGAAGATGCGCGCTGTCAAAGAATTCAGATTCATAAAGACCCTCCAGACTTGTTTAGCTAAGAGAGCTTGGTTAAAATCTTCAATGTTTCGAAAGCCCAATCCGCCAAGCTTCTTTGAGCGACATAAAAATTCCCACCTCTCCAATGAATTCCTTGCTCCTTATTACTCTTTCC
>NC_024129.1:15758079-15806868 GCF_000346735.1 Prunus mume | reverse complement strand
TAGCGTGAAAACTCCGTTAGTTTGCTGATGTGGCACACATATATATCACAAAACATCCCTGAGGTTCACACACCTATCACAAATGGTCCCTACAAATTTTTTTTTATTTTTTAATTTAAAATTCATTAAATGTTGGTTTTCTTTTTAAAATTATTTATAAATGAAAAACCCATTTATTGAAGGATTTAAATATTGAGGACCATTTATGAACCCTAAACTCTTAGTGAATTTTAAATTATTTTTTAAAAACTCTATTAGTTTGTTGATGTTGCATATATATGGAGCCCACATACACAATAATATAGTGACACAGGTATTTAAAATATAATTTAAAATTCATACAATTTTAAAAACAAAACAAAAATTTATGAATTTTAAATTTTAAATTTTTTAAATTTTCGTAAGGACCATTTGTGATAGGTGCGTAAACCTCATGGATGTTTTGTGATATGCATATATGTCACGTCAACAAACTAACAGAGTTTTTTTACGGAACCTAACGACAGAAACTATTTGTGATCATGCATACTAACCTTGAGGATCACGAATGACACAAAAAAAAATATTAAAATGCAATCTGATAGTTTCGTAAACCTTAAGGATATTTTGTGATAATAAGTCTAAAGATCCATGAAGAAGACAGTCCATTGAAGAATCTGTTGCCCCACTATTAATCTAGGATTTGATTCTCTCACCTCTCTCTCTGAATAGAACGTTGTCAAGCTCTTCCTTGATCCCTTTAATGATCAACTGCTCTCCAGTTACATCTTTATGGTCTCCGTGTGAATCGGGGCCTTGTTCTGTAGTTGTTTCTTGTCGTTTTGTTCCTCATCCAAAAATAGAACAAGAGTTTATGCTATTTCCGACCTTAAATCATTGTGGAACTAACATTTGATTAATGGTTAGTGTTGGAATACTGCATTATTATATTATCCATTGTGTGGATAACTGTGTGGTGATCGAGTATGCTTGAGTTCAGACCCAAAAAATAAAAATAAAGAGTATGCTTGAGTGGTGGAGCATGCTTGTGTGCATGTTTCAATTGCTTGCCTATCTTGAGAATTTTATAAATTGTTTATTCTTGCTTTGTGCTGTACCCATCTTCAAAGCTCTAAAGTGCTGTCTTGCTGTGATAATACTATGATGAATAAGACAATTTCATTCAAAGTGGATGTAGGCATCACAGCCGAACCACTATAATTCTCTGTAATTGTGTGTTGCTATTTTATGTTCTTTGTTTCTTCATGGTATTAGAGCGGATTAGTTTACGTGTGAATGTTCAATGGCCACATGTGCTCTGCGTCACCTAAAATGTGTTGTCCACATGTTAGGTTTGAAAATTTGTCACACGTGCTGGGACATGTAAGAAAATGAAGGTAAAAACTCTCACATTAGAAAGTTAGAAAACCTTGCAATAGTCTATAAGGAGTTGGGCTACAAATCCTATTGCCAATTTCCTTCAGTTAGAAATTGCCAACTTATACGTGCACGATTGACGACCTATCCTTACGGCAAAGACTAATGCCGAAATGACCCTAGCTAGATAATTTATTAAATGGGATGAATTCTGTTCAAAAACTGTGAGAAGAATTCTGTTCAAAAACTGTGTATTCTC
Organism: Prunus mume; assembly: GCF_000346735.1. Next base: position 15,805,253 of record NC_024129.1, on the reverse strand, counting down.
ACCATCTATCTTAACACTCGACGCATGTTTTTGAAAATAACTATGGTTAACACTTTGTTTTTAATTCTTTTAAAGTATTTCAAATTAAAAAATAAAATAACATTAAAAAAACAAAAACAAAAACTTTATGTCCTCTCTTCCCCTTTCCGACCAGACCCACCACCTCGTCGACAGTCATAGAAACCACAGCCACTGCCACCCCAACACCAAAAACAACAGGCCCAGAAGAAAAGGGGTTCTCTCATTTCACAACTTAGTTGTATTTCGAATAGATTCGTTTGTTTTTAAGTTGATATTTTGTTTTCGGGGCGATAGGCTTAAAGTTGCTGCCAATATAAAGAAGAGGAATTCCACTGCCAATTTGGAACATGTGCTCTACCACAAAATGCTGAATCTTCAAAATATCAATTTCTTTTATGTTTGTAATTGATTTGCTGAATCTTCAGAAGGGTTGCAGGCAATTTGTATTTTGATAACAATTTATGGAGTTCAGCAACCATATCTTCAATTTCAGCAAGTCCTCCGACATCGACCCGACCAATCCCAATTTCGCGCAGGGGTCGAAGAAGCTCTGCGCAGTGTCGACCTTCAACGACATCATGAGTCCGGCCAAATTCGACAACATGTATTTTCGCAACTTGCAGAGAGGGTTGGGTTTGTTGAGTACGATCCAGGCTTTGATGACGGACTGGAGGATGAAGCCGCTTGTGGATCTCTAAGCAATGGTGGAGAGGGTGAACGAGGTAGGGGAGGGGTTGCTGGAGGGGCATGGTGGCTAGGGTTGCTGAGGGGGTGGTGGTAGTGATAGAGAATAGGGCTTAAGGTGGGCTGGTCGGGAACGGAGAGATAGAGAGAGAGAGAGAGATTTTGTTTTTTTTGTTTTAAATGTTATTTTATTATTATTATTACTTTATTTTTTGATTTGAAATAATTTAAAAGAATTAAAAATAAAGTGTTAACTATAGTTAGTTTCAAGGACAGGTGTCAATTGTTAAGATGGGTGGTGAGGAGAAATTATAAAGTGATATGGTATCACCACGTCAGCTGGTGATACTCCCACTCAAAATCTGACACGTGTCCTTTTTGAAAAGAAAATTAAAAATAATTTACACCTGGACTTTGTCTTACAAGTTTACCCTTCAACATTAATACCCTAACCCCTCTCCTCCGTCTTCCTTGTGCTATCACTCCACCTAGCCGTCTTTGCATATCCCTTGCCACCCAGTCGTCTTCCCTCCTCCCTCGACACCCACTTGGGCTTTTCGTGCCTCCCATTCTTAGTAAAAATTTAAAAGTATTTAGAAAACCCAAAAATCTTGAAAATCAGTGCAAACCCATTAAACATAAAACAAAAATCTTCAAAATCTCCCATGACGACAACCCACTAGTGAAAGAAGGGTATGTTTGATGTTGATATTATTGGAGGAGGATTGCAGCCAAGGGGCGGCAGTGCAAGGTAGGCAGATTGCCGATAGGGGAAACTGCTACAGTCTTCTTGTTTTCTTTTTCCTGTTTTTTCAAATTTTATTTTATTTTATTTAGGGTAAAGTTGGAAGACAAAGTTCAACAGTGAAAAAAATTTAATTTTCTTTTCAAAAAAGACATATGGCAGATTTTGAAGGGGAGTATCACCAGCTGACGTGGTGATACCGTATCACTCTATAATTTTTCGGTGGTGAGAGTACACATTGGGTTAAGGTGGTGAGCAAAAATGCTCTCATTTTCTTGTGTTAGGTGAACTGCCCTATTCCATATTATTCGAATTAATTATCTAAATGAATACTATTAATTCAAGTGAATGCTTCAAAAAGAATATTGATTCAAATTAATGATATGGTTCTAGAGAGGTAAGTAATTATTAATTAAGGAAAAGAAAAAAAAAAGAATTAGAGTTTGTGATGGGATGGCCTCTCCTCCTCCTCCTCCTACGAGAAATTATAAAATACGACTGTATCACCATGTCAGCTTGTGATACTCCCATTTAAAATTTGCCATGTGTCATTTTATCTTGTGATACTCCCTCCTACACATCTGGTTTCGACATTCTTACAACACTCGAAATTAATACATGGGTTTTTCCGAACCAACTCATTTTCATGGTTGGTTGTTTCAATCCCTCTTTAAAGAGAAAATCAATTTCTTGTCCAAGACAAAGTCCTCCATCAAATGTCCTCATTATTTCTTCACCATTATCTCTAATGCATCCCCTAATTCCTGCATATACATGATTTCGGAGTTTTAAGATTATTGTTTTGATTAGTTCATGACCTCATTATTTTCTTAACCCTTTTTAAAAATTTTAAATCTTTCCTTTGAAGTCAATGACACAAAATACCCTACACTATCCTATATAAATTGGCACCACCCCTTCAAACCTTCTCTCATTCTCTCACTCCTCTTCTTCTCTCTCTTGTGATCACTTATTTTGATTGATTTTGAGTACTTTTCTTCAGATTCTGCATACCTGTTCAGATTTTTAGGATGAACAAACTAAGACAACATAGTTTCTTGGCATTCTTATGCCTCCTCCTTATACTTCCAACTTTAGTTTTCGGAGAGTGCACATGTGACGAAGAAGAAGATGGGGACCGGAACAAAGCTGAAGCCCTCAAGTACAAACTCGCCGCGATTGCATCGATACTAGTTGCCAGTGCAATCGGTGTTTGCATTCCGATTCTTGGGAAGACCATCCCGGCTTTGCACCCCGACAGGAACATCTTCTTCCTCATCAAGGCCTTTGCAGCCGGTGTCATATTGGCTACCGGATTCATACACGTGCTTCCGGATGCTTTTGATAACTTGACATCGCCGTGCCTTAAGGAGAATCCATGGGGGAAGTTCCCCTTCACTGGGTTTGTGGCCATGGTTGCTGCCATTGGGACTTTGATGGTGGATGCCTCTGCCACTTCTTACTACAGCAGGTCTCACTTCAAGAACAATAAGGCTCAGCCTGCGGAGAGCTGCGGTGACCAGGAGAAGGCTGGAGAGCATGAGGGTCACGTGCATGTTCATACTCATGCAACTCATGGTCATGCTCATGGTTCAGTTGACACTTCACCTACAACACAACTTCTTAGGCACAGAGTGATTTCACAGGTACTTTTAATTTTCTTTTGCTTAGCAGAGAGTGTTGGTTTTTGATTTGTTATTTATGTTGGTTTATGTTTAGTAATTAGTGAGGAATATTGATTGATTAGTTTTGAACTTGTTGCAGGTTTTGGAGTTGGGGATTATTGTGCATTCTGTCATTATTGGAATTTCTTTAGGTGCTTCTGAAAGTCCTGACACCATAAGGCCTCTTGTAGCTGCCTTGACCTTCCATCAGTTTTTCGAAGGCATGGGACTTGGTGGATGCATATCTCAGGTAATTGCTTTGCATACTTGACTAATCTATAAGTTCAACTGAACTCTGGAAGATGCTGAGAGGATTTTTTGTTTTTCTTACTTTTTGTAGGCGAAATTCAAGGCTCGAGGAGTTGCAATCATGGCGCTGTTCTTCTCTCTTACAACTCCTGTTGGAATTGCAATTGGTATTGGAATTTCAAACGTTTATAAAGAAAACAGCCCAACTGCCCTCATCGTTGAAGGCGTTTTCAACGCAGCATCAGCCGGTATCTTAATCTATATGTCCCTTGTTGATCTGCTAGCAGCTGATTTTATGAACCCAAAATTGCAGAGCAATGGAAGACTTCAAGCTGGGGCTAATATAGCTCTTCTTCTTGGAGCTGGTTTTATGTCTCTGCTAGCCAAATGGGCTTAAACTAAGCAGTCTAGGATGTTGATAATTTTTTGTTCTTTTTCTTTGTGCCAGTTGCTAGATTGTTTTTTCTCAAGTTCTGTGTTTTATCTCTCCATAATTAGCATCAAATTATGTAGTTTAAATCTCAGAATTCTGTGTTTAAAAAAAAGCATTAAGTTGATGGTGTAGTTTCTTTACAATTCAATGGAGGAGAAGTGTTAGTTTTTTTGCCAGAGAGTCAAACATTCAATCCGAACCACTAGTCTAGTTGATTCCTTTCGCAATGTCAAGGGCCCACAAGATTGTAGTTTGGGATAAGGTAATGGAATTGATAGAGAAATTCATAGACCTAGAGGAAGTGTCTTCCCTCCCAAAGTGACGGAAAAAGTCCCCAGAAATTTAACAAAAAGGAACACGAAAAAATTGTATGCTGAACTGACATGTAGGCTTTTAGCCCTGCATTGTGTTTTTCTGCAGTTGCAGTTGACTTGGTCCACCTGAAAAGAGATTTACACTGCAGATGCAAATATCACTTGCAATGAAATTTCAATCACTCATTGAGCACCACCAGCAAGAAAAGAATAGCATCAAGAAATGGATAAGGAAAGCAAACATGAATTGTCAAACAAACAAAAAGGTTAAGCACAACTGCAATGTATTGAAATATTATACGTACATGGAATGGAATCCTATTAGTAAATGTTGAAAGTGGGAAATGGAATCCTATTAATAGTCATGGCATTAGCCAAATAAATTAAATTAAAATCAATCCTTTGGATTTGACTGCAATAAGATATAATCATTATAAAAAAACAAAGAAGATTGCTGTATTCTGCAGTGTCTGGCAATTGGGATATTTTAAATTGGACAAGAAGTAATCATTTACATTGCTTTGCGCTTGGCTTTCTTCACATAGCTTCCTCAGCATTAAGTATTGACAGCAAAGGTTTGCAACACTTCTTGGATGATATCGTCAACTTAACGTCGAAAATAATCAATTTTACAAGAAACAACTGCTGTAACTTTTCTTAAGTAAACAAGATAACAAAAACTTTTCAAAGTTTATGAAGGTAATTATTCACCCCTCTTTTTGTTATTTCTTTCTTGAAGAATCCTGGCCATCTCAGATTCTGAGATGTTGCTTTTCTTTCCTTAGCAGTTACTAGTTAGCAGTTAGCAACACTATTTGTTTAACTTGCTTACTTTGATCTTTCGGCTTCACCTACCTCCTCTCTTCCCATCACAATCTCTCTGACTCATGAATCATTCTTACAATCGAGCGATGTTCTAAACTATTCTAATTTATTAGCGTAATTAAATTTGATGTGAGTTTTGATTTATTATATAGATTATATATTTCATATAGTCTACCACCATTGACCCATTAATATAATAGTCTTCAAGAAGGCCCACTCAAGTAGAAAGCGAAGGTTCCAAAGTGTCCAGCCTTTGACACCTGGGGCCCCACATCTCAGTGATTGGACCATCTGTTCCCACTTAATTAAATGTTGTGCTCTCTTTTCCATCAACAGTAATCAAATGTAATCTTAGCATTACAAAAATCTAAGCTGAATTGACATGCAGGATTGAGATAGTCCTTGACATTGCTGACTCTTAAACACCTTGCTTTTGATACTGATATAGAAATTTCCTCCCAATTGTGTATCATTTCAGGTCTATATTCTTGCAAGCTTAAGAGTCTTGTAAGGCTTGTTTGGAGTATCTGTTTGCTTTGTTTTGCTAAAGGTGTCTGAGAAGTGCTTTTGGGTTGTAAGTTCTTTGGCTCTTAACCCTGCATTGTGTCTCTCTGCTTTTTGTCGGACAGGTTGGTTTCCTTTTCAGTTTGGGATCATTTCGCATCAAAGCCAAAGAAGCAAGCAGCGTAACGGAGGGACAAAAAGCAGCAATAAAACTTCAATCACTCATTGAGCACCACCAGCAAGAAAAGAATAGTATCAAGAAATGGATTTTTACTTCAAATAAGAAAAAGCAAGTTATTCAAATATCATATGTACATGGAATCCTATTAATAAATTAATGCAGAAAACATTCATGGTACTACTAGCTAGGAAATAACTAATAACCAAATAATTTAAAATGAATTCATTGGATTTCACTGCATTGTGTCTCTCTGCTTTCCAAAGTTAATGGATCACTCTCTTTTTCTTTTGTGACCATCATCTTGGCCTTCATCACAAGTGCGCCCTCCCAAAACTAGGTGGTAAGTACAACAAACTCCCACACAAACTTTTCATGATTGCCAATATCCCTCCTATATAGAGTGGTAATTAAGTATCACCCCCTTCAAATCTTCTCTCTCTCAAACTTCAAATTTTGTGTACTTCTTCAGATTTAGGATCATCTGCATATCTTTTCTGCGCTTCCGATTCCTGAAGCCTAGTTTAAGCCCATTTGGATATCATAGACATGCAACCAGCTCTAAAGGAATAGATATATTGGCCCCAGCTTGAAGCCTTGTTCTGTATTTTTGGGTTCATAAAGTCGGCTGCAAGCATATCAACAAGGGACATAGAGATTATAAAATACCGGTCAATGCAGCATCAGCCGGTATCTTAATCTATATGTCCCTTGTTGATCTGCTAGCAACTGATTTTATGAATCCAAATATGCAGAGCAATGGAAGTCCTTCAAGCTGGAGCTAATAAATCTCTTCTTGGAGCTGGTTGCATGCCCATGATAGCCAAATGGGCTTAAACTAGTCAGTCTATGATGTTCATAATTTTTTCTTTTCTTTTCTTTGGGCATTGCGTACTTCTTTCTCCGAAGTTTTGTGTTTTCACTCTCCAGAATTTGCATCAAATGATGTAGTGTAAATATCAGAATCTTGTAAATGAAATACATTCAATTGATGGTGTAATTTCTTTACAAGTTACAACTTAATACATAAGAAGTCCTTTTTTTTTTTCCTTCTTAAAAAAAAAAAAAAAAGGTTCGACAATGGTTTAAATTCTTTTTTCCTGGAAAAACAAATGTTTATTGTAGAAAAATATCACTAAAATAAGTGCTAGGATAAAAGTTGTTACATAGAGGATAGAGTCAGAAATGAAATAAATCAAAGTTGAATTTGATCAATAAAACACCCCAATGAAGAGTGAGAGGAACCACCATCCACTAAGGCTTTCTTGCTCTTTACACTCATCTCCTTCACCCTCTCTCTTATATCACTGTCCTTCTCCATCACTTTCCTTATCCCTCTCCCTATCTCCTCTGCACTCACCACCACTTCACTTCCCTTCCTATAATCCATCTTAATTTCCACTGCCAATCCCAATTCCTTCACCAGCTCAAAAGTATTTAATTGTTGCTCCGAGTACATTGGCCACGTGGCAATTGGCACGCCGTGCCATAGGCTCTCCAGCACGGAGTTCCACCCGCAATGCGATACAAACCCTCCGATTGCCGGGTGGGCGAGTATAGCCACTTGTGGGGCCCACCCTATGACTTTCCCAATCCTAGCCGTTCGATCCAGAAACCCTTCCGGCAAGACTCCCTTGGGAACCGCATAGTCACTTGGCATGGCAATCTCGCCCTTTGGCGGGGGCTTTCGTAGGGACCACAAGAACCGAAACCCACCGTACTCCAATGCACACGCCATCTCTTTCACCTGGGCCTCACCAAAGCTTCCCATGCTCCCAAAACACAGGAACACCACAGACAAGGAAGGCTGATCATCAAGCCACCTTAAAATATCATACTTTTGTCTAGCCTTGTCCGTACCCACGTGGAAATCATCACTCTCAAGATTCAACAGAGGTCCCACCGGGTACACAGGTGGGGTTTTACCATCAGAAAGAGAGTGAAGCGCACGTGATTCCAGCTCTGAGAATGTATTTACTAAAATACCCTTGGTTTCTCTAAACCTCTTTGCATGATTGAGAAATGCTGTGGCACCCTCCTTGTCCAATAACACACCGGGCAAGACATGGGCAGGCAAAGAGTTGACGAAACTCGGGATGGCCAACTCAGCCTCCGAGTCCATCAACTGAGCCGCGTCCGTGCCATGCTCGTCTCGAAGCGTTTGGAGGTGGAGCAAGAACGCGAGACACCCGGCGTTGGAGGTGAAGAACACGTAGGAAGGAACCCCAAATTCATCGGCCACATCAATCATAGTGGTGCAGAACATGTCAACAACCAGCCCGGCCAGCCGAGCCTGGTTCGACTCTGACTGAGTACTTGACTCGGAGACAGCTGCTCTAACGTGGGTTTTGTGATTTTCGACGAAGGTTTTGAAGAACGAAGAGGGGCCGGTGTTTTGTGTGTCAACGTGGGCTTCGGGGAGGTTAATGAAGTTGATGCGTCGTGAGATGGAAGCGTCTGTGTTGGTGAAGAGTTGCTCGAAGGGGAGCTTCATGATGAGAACTGTGATGAAGAGCTGGTGATCTCTAGCCGCGAGTTGCTTTGCGATCTCAACCGTTGATACGAGGTGCCCGATGCCCGGGCCTGGGATGAACACAAGTCTCCTCATTTTGCGTTGAATGCAATGAAAACCTCGGCTTATAAAACTTAGTATATGTGTATATAATGTTACACATCACATGTCATGTGCATGGCTGGCAGTGGTACTTTTTGCACATTGTTATTGTTTATTTTTGGAATTTAATTATCCAGGCCAATGGCTAGGCTTGTACGTGGGATTGTCTGTGAAGTCAAGATTTTGAGTTATATAAATCTTGTGATCCGAAAAATATTGGGTGTTGTCCATTATTAAGTCCACTGGGTAATAGACTCGGAAATCCAAAACAAAAAGGACAAAAAAAAAGGTTATCAAAAATTGATTTTGGTCCAACTAGTCGTAGTAGAATGCATTGAATATGTCAATCATATTGCACATAATTTGTCAGTTTTTTCAGTCAAAACAATTAAGAAGGCAAGTCATTTTATTTTATTTGTTAATTAAGGATACTGCTTGCCTCTTTTTATGTAAGGAGATATCTTCATGCAAATTACAATTTGACACATATGTGTTAAGATTGTAGAGGAACGAACTCTTAGCCCACCACTAACAACATCAATATTGTCCTCAACTTAACCACTTGTTTAGCAGGTGTGAGATTTTATACGAAAGACCTCGATGTTATTAGGAGTAGAACCATTTACTATATGAGACTTTCTATTTTGTTAAGTTTCCAATGTGGGACTTGTGTATTCTTCAACAATATCTAAAAATAATTTATAAAAAACACAAAAAGAAAACACTCATGCACATATGTCACGCTGCTATTGACATGAATGTAAAAGCTCCTACTTACATTGTAAGGAGTTTATGTTCATGATAAGGTGAGTGACTTCACCTATTTTAACATTGTTCTACAAGAGGCATATATAATCGCCCTCACAAAAATGACGAAATCAAAATTATATCTTGAATGGCTCATATTTCATGTTATTTTATCTATATATATAATTGATACAGTATGTTGCCAACTTGGCCGAACCTCTGTTCTTCATACCTCATGTTTATTGTAAAAAGAAGTATACTCCCGCTCAATAGCTAGTTGCTTATAACCAAGGTCTAAAAATATCGATTATTTCGGAAATATTAGTGGTTCAAAAACACAGAAATTTTGATGGAAATATCGAGAAATTATCAGTATCGGTAAAAATTGAATAAAAACCACGAAAATTGAATAAAATCCATCCATATAGATTTGAGATTGGTTGACGTCGAAGCAACATGATGGTTAAGGCGCTGGAGAAGTGGAATGGAAGGGGTTCAATTCCCTCTTTTGCGTGTGTGCTGAGGGTTTTTTTTTTCCCTTTTTGTCCATTGCATGCTATCACGATATTTTGACAAAATGTTGTTGAAGCGGGTGAGAAATTATCGACATCAATATTTCTTAATATTATCGTCGATATTGTTGATAATTATACGATATGTGTATGAATATGTTCAAAAATATTCTAGACCTGAAAAGACGATAATATCGACGATATTTCATCAAGATTATCAATATTTTGATCCTTGATTATAACTTTATACATATTAAAGCAATAATTTTGAGAATATATATATATATATATTTCATATTTCCCCTGTTATAATACTTCGTTTTATAAAACTTGTTTAAAAAAGCCAAACATTTAAATGATCTTGAGTTTATACTTGTCAAAAAAGGAAGATAGGTCAAACTTTTACACTTGTCTTAAGATATTGGCATATCCATCGTTTTCATTTCCTATAAATAGAGTTTGGCTTTTGGGACAATATCCTCAGATTTTAAAAAGGGACCAATCACATAACAGAAAACACTTCCTTATTAGGAACTACGATATGTCTGCTCTTTTCACTAATTTCCTTATTAGGGACCAATCACATAACAGAAAACAAAAGGAGAAAATATCTGCTCATCAAATCTCCTATGAAAAATTAACAACTGTGTTTTCAATGCATCATCTTGAGTTTTAACGAATCTAAACTCAAATCTGGTCAAGAAAACGTCCCAAGGAAGAATATGAAGAACCACCATCCGTCAAAGCCTTCTTGCTCTTTTCACTAATTTCCTTCACCCTCGCTCTTATATCACTGTCCTTCTCCATCACTTGCCTTATCCCTCTCTCTATCTCCTCTGCACTCACCACCACGTCACTGTCCTGCTTAAAATCCATCTTAATTTCCACACCCAATCCCAACTCCTTCACTAGCCCAAACGCATTTAGTTGTTGTTCTGCGTACATTGGCCACGTGGCAATCGGCACACCACACCATATGCTCTCTAGCGTAGAATTCCACCCACAATGGGACACAAACCCTCCGACTCCCGGGTGGGCCAAAATGGCCACTTGTGGAGCCCATCCTATGACCTTCCCTATCCCAGCCGTCCGATCAAGAAACCCTTCAGGCAAGACTCCCTTGACATCCGCATAATCGCTCGGCATCCCCATCTTGCCTTTTGGCTCGGGCTTCCTTAGGGACCACAAGAACCGCTGCCCGCTTTGCTCCAGCGCACACGCTATCTCCTTCACCTGCGCCTCACCAAAGCTTCCCATGCTCCCAAAGCACAGGAACACCACCGAGGAAGGAGGCTGATCAGCAAGCCACTCCAAGATATCAGACTTCTGAATGGACTGGTCCGAGCCAACGTGGCCATCATCACTCTTCAGATTCAACAGGGGCCCCACAGGGTACACCGGTGGGAATTTACCATCAGAAAGAGAACGAAGAGCATGTGGTTCCAGCTCCCTGAAAGTGTTTATCAAAATACCCTTGGTTTGTCTAAACCTCGCTGCAAAATCGATGAAGTTTGTGGCGCTTTCCTTCTCCCGCATCACTCCCGGCCAGACTCCAGCAGGCACGGGGTTGATGAAACTCGGGACGATCAACTCAGAATCCCACCCAGTTATCTCAGCAATGTCCTTCCCCTTCTCATCATGAAGTGACTGGTGTTGGAACCAGAACCCTAGAGTTGCTGCGCTGGAGGTGAAGAAGAGGTAGGAAGGAATCTGGAATTCGAGCGCCACGTTGATCATGGGGGTGCAGAACATGTCGATGACAAACCCGGCAAGCTCGACCTGAGCGGACTCAGCGAGTAACTTTGTGACGGCGTCTTTGACGTGGGTTTTGTGGCCTTGGACGAATGTTTTGATGAAGGAGGGGAAGGCAAGGCCATGTGTGTCAATGTGGGACTCTGGGAGGTTGACGAAGCTGATGCGGTGTGAGATTGAAGGGTCTGTATTGGTGAAGAGCTTGTCGAAGGGGAGCTTCATGATGAGGATGGTGATGAAGAGCTGGTCATCTTGAGCAACGAGTTGCTTTGCGATCTCGACCGTTGACACGATGTGGCCAACGCCCGGGGCTGGGATGAACACAAGTTGTGCTGGTCTCTTCATTATTGATTAATTTTGGGAGATGAAGAAATGATAAATAGTTGATGAAAAACTCAGCTCATGAAACATCTTTATACATAGCATGTCGTGTGCATGTTCACGGTGGTGTTTCTAACATTGCTTTGACCCTTTTTCATTTTTGCTAGGTGACGTCATGCCTTTGCTGGCATGAACGCAAGTCTCCTCATTTTGTGTTGAATGCAATGAAAACCTCACCTGAAGTCAAGATTTTGAGTTATATAAATCTTGTGATCCGAAAAATATTGGGGGTTGTCCATTATTAAGTCCAGTGGGTAATAGACTCGGAAATCCAAAACAAAAGGTCATCAAAAATTGATTTTGGTCCAACTAGTCGTAGTAGAATGCATTGAATACGTCAATGATATGTGCACATAATTTGTCAGTTTTTTCAGTCAAAACAATTAAGAAGGCAAGTCATTTTATTTTATTTGTTAATTAAGGATACTGCTTGCCTCTTTTCATGTACAAAAATACTTTTCATTCATACGAATTACAATTTGACACATATATAAAAATAATTTATCAAAAATTCCAAAGGAAAACAGTCATGCACCTATGTCACACTGCTATCGATATTTCGTTAATATTATCAATATTTTGGTTCTCACTTATAACTTTACACATTAAAGCAATAATTTTGAGAATATATATATATATAATATTTCATATTTTCCCTGTTATTATACTAAGTTTTATAAAACTTGTTTTAAAAAGCCAAACATTTAAATGATCTTGAGCTTTGCTAAATCAGAATTAGTTAAATTTGATAGTTAAACCGTCCCAAGGAACCACCCCCACAAGGCTTTCTTGCTATTGTCACTCACTTTTTTCACCCTATCTCTCATATCATTGCTGTTGACTTGTGTTGAATCCCGTGGTGAACTAGGACCTTGATTGGGCAAGGATCGAATGTGAATCAAGTTGAATTTGCATGGATGGGCTGTCTTCTTTGGCCCAGGTGTTTTGCACAACAGAAAGCAAGTTATCAAAGAGGCATTGGTGGTGTAGTACCAGCCAATTATTCCTCTCTGATGCCTAAGTTAGGGGGAGAACAAATGATGTTTAAGAGAGTAAATGAGTAGATTTTCTGGACATGAAGGAGTTAATATCTTTGTCTAAATGTAGGTGAATGGTATTTATAGGAGATGAAGGGGAACACATCTCCGTAAAATCAAGCTTAGGAAGATCTTCAGCCACCCTCCCTACTAGGGTGAGAGGGTGGTTGTAGGCACTTACTGTGTTGATTATTAGGGGACCAGCCATTGGACGACGCATGGCACATATTAGGAGTGTATTGAATGACTTTTATGTAAAACAATTACAGTTTTAAATTTTAATTGGAATCTACTTTACTTTTGCTCATAACTTTGTTAAGAAGAGAACCGATGAAAAAAAAATCAATTTTAATCGAAGTTTTTGTTCATGAGTCATGGCAGGGTTACTTGAACTTCACCTATTTTAACATCGTATTAAAAGAAGTATATAGCTTCAAAAAGACTCAACCTCACAAAAATGGTGAAGACAAAATTATATGGCTTGTGTATGTATCTAGGTAACTGAGATTACAGTTCATCTTTCACATATTTATTGGACCTCACCCCTTCTTAATTTCATAACCTTAGAGATATTAAAGCTTTTGTTGGAATTTCATTTCCCTCTTGTTATTATAAAAAAGACTAAAGTTTACATACGCGAATTTATTGTATAGCCATGAATGTTCCTAATTCACGTGTTATATCGTACGACTACAAATGATTTTAAACTTTGATGAATCAAGTGTTAAATCTGATCAATAAAACGACCCAATGAAGAGTATGAGGATCCGCCATTCATCAGGGATTTTTTGCTCTTTTCACTCATTTCCTTCACCCTCTTCCTTATAACACTACCAGGCTCCATCACTTGTCTTATTCCTCTCTCTATGTCTTGTGCACTCACAACCACCTCACTGTCCTTCCTAAAATCCATCTTGATCTCCACAGCCAATCCCAATTCTTTTATCAGCTGAAAGGCATTTGTTTGTTGTTCCGCATACATTGGCCACGTGGCCACCGGGACACCGTACCACAAGCTCTCCAACATGGAATTCCATCCACAATGGGATACGAACCCTCCGATTGACGAGTGGGCCAAAATGTCCACTTGTGGGGCCCACCCTATGACCTTCCCAATCTTAGCCGTTCGATCAAGAAACCCTTCGGGTAAGACTCCACTAGGGTCCGCATAATCGCTTGGCATAGCCATCTTCCCTTTCGGTGGGGGCTGGCGTAGGGACCACAAGAATCGGAGCCCGGTGCGCTCTAGCGCACATGCTATCTCTTTCACTTGGGCCTCACCGAAGCTTCCCATGCTCCCAAAGCAGAGAAAAACTACGGAAAACGGTGGTTGATCATCAAGCCAACTCAAGATATCCCCACCCTTATCATCATCACTACTCTTGAGGTTCAATAAGGGTCCCACAGGGTACACTGGTGGGTTTTTACCATAAGAAATAGAATGAAGGGCATGCGATTCCAGCTCCCAGAATGTATTTACCAAAATACCCTTGGTTTCTCTAAACCTCCTGGCATAGTTGAGGAATGATTCAGCACTCTCCTTGTCCAGTAGCTTACCAGGCAAGACGCTAGCAGGCAGAGGATTGACAAAACTCGGGACGACCAAGTCAGAATCCGAGTGCATAAACTCAGCCACATCCTTGCCATGCTCGTCCCGAAGCGTCTGGAGGTGGAACAAGAGCCCGAGACATGCAGCACTGGAGGTGAAGAACACGTAAGAAGGTACCCCAAACTCATTGGCCACGTCAATCATGGTGGTGCAGAACATGTCAACCACGAACCCGGAGAGCCGGGGCTTTGAGGAGCCTGACTGATTTGACTCAACGAGTTTAGCGACGGCATCTCTGACTTGGGTTTTCTGATTTTCGACGAAGAATTTGAAGCAAGAGAGATCTGTTGTTTCGGGGAGGTTGACGAAGTTGATGCGTGGTGAGATTGAAGAGTCCGTGTTTGTGAAGAGTTCGTCAAAGGGTCGTTTCATGATGAGAAGTGTGATGAAGAGACGGTCATCACGAGAAACTAAGAGCTTTGCTATCTCAATTGTGGACACAACATGGCCAATGCCCGCGGCTGGGATGAACACAAGTTCTGCTGGTCTCTTCATTTGTGGAGATGAAGAAAGAAGATGACAATGAAAAGCTCAGCTGATAAACTTGCTTATATACATCTGGTTAATGAATTGATTTGATGTCATGCCTTTGCTGGCATTTTTGCGATGAATTGTATAAAGTCTGACGTTTTATTTTGAATGGTGATTTCCCCACTCATTTTTCTTCTATTTTATCCACTTACACTCCTTTTTTATAACTAAAAAAGGAGTGTAAGTGGATAAAATAGGAATGGGGAAATCATTGCCCTTTATTTTATATAAATCTTGTGAGTTGAAAAAATTGATATTATAATGGGTAGTGATTTTCCCGCTCTTTTTTTGTTCACTTATATTCCCTTTTGTTTTTTTAATAATTTTTATTATAACAAAAAAAAGAATGTAAGTGGACAAAAGAAGAGTGGAAATATAACATTTCTAATAAAAAAAGAGTAAGTGAATTAAAAAGAAGTGAGAAAATCAACTCTCATTGTAATTTGCAATGAATTCCGGAGTTTATACTTGTCAAAAAGGAAGAGAGGTCAAACTTTTATTTATTTTATATATTTTTTATATGTTTAGTCAAGATTGTCTTTTATATTAATCTTGTGACTTTTGAAAATTTGATAAACTTATTTACTTGGAAACCAAGCCAAAACAAAAGTTATCATAATTGGTTTTGGTCTGACAAGTCGTCGTGGACTTGGCAGTAAAGAGTGGGCATGCCCTCAAATAATTGACCACACAACTTCACAAGACTTATCAACAAAGGATGGGGTCAGAATTTAATGAGTATACTCAAATTGCCGAAGATAAACCTCTACATAAACGAAAATAAAAAATTGACCTCTAATTTGCAAAGAAACCAACCCAAAGAGCAAATTGCTTTGTGTCCCCTGACAAGTCCTAGTAAAGTAGCGAAAAAACCTTTCTTATAAAAAATCGAGAACTTTATTAAATTCATCTACTCATGATAGAAATCTAGTAGCAATTGATGTGCCACACAAACAAAAAAGTAGCAATTGATATGGGAATTTCTTATTTTTCTAGGACTTACCTAATATATCAAATGAAAATCTGATCAAGGCTTTTTTGCTCTCCTCATTCATCTCTTTCACCCTCTTCCTTACATCACTATCATGCTCCATCACCTCCCTTATCCCTCTCTGTATCTCCTCTGCAATCACCACCACTTGGGTGTCCCTCCTATAATCCATCTTAATTGCCACTGCCAAACCCAACTCCCTCACCAATTCAAAGGCATTTAATTGCTGCTCCGCGTACACCGGCCACGTGGCCATGGGCACCCTGAACCATAGGCTCTTAAGCAGTGGCGGTTCTAGCCTATGGCAGGCTGAGCTCATGCCCAGCCGAAATTTGTGTTAAAAAAATATTACCCACATTCTTCTCTCTCATCTCTCCTCTTTTGCCTAGCCCAAATTTTTGTTAAAAAAATATTACCTACACTCTCCTCTCTCCTCTATCCTTTTTTTGTTTTGGTTTTCCTTCTCTCCTCTCTATCTCTCTTTTTTCGTTCTTTTCCTTCTCTCATCTCTCATCTCTCTTTTTTTTTTCTTTTTTTTTTTCTGCTCTTTTTCTTCTATCTTCTCTTCCCTTTCTTATTTCTTCCTTTTCCTTCTCTCTATTTGTTAGAAAAATATTACCTACATTACTTATGATTATTAATTTTTTTTGTCTCACACAAAGATAGTTATTTCAGAAATTACGGAACATGATTGATAGGGCTATGGAGCTCGATGTGGAAAGCCAAAAACGGATGTCATAATAGACGTTTATAAAAGGAAAAAAGGGGAGAAATGAGGTCACAACTAGTTATTAAATAATAATAAATAAATAAATAAATAAACCTAGCTCCGCCTATTTTCTTCCTTCCCATTTCTCTCGATATAAACCTGGCTTTTAAAAAAAAAAATATTAATGTAGTCCCCTATTTTATCTTTCTTTTTAATGTGAAATAATTTTTTTTTTAAAATTTTGGTTTTTATTTTAGTTTTTGTATTTGTAGATATAAATGCATTTGAGGATAAAGCTTATTACATCTCTACTCACTATGTAATCTTTTTATGTTTATTAATAAAATTCACTCGTTTCGTTAAATTTATTATATAAGTTTTGTCCGGTCGGCTTTCGAATCCTGGAACCATCACTGCTCTCAAGCGTGGAATTCCACCCGCAGTGGGATAGGAACCCTCATGATGAGGACGGTGATGAAAAGTTGGACATGGCTTGCAACAAGGAGCTTCGACATCTGGAAGGCGGATGGGATGACGACTAGCTCTGAAGCTTTCTCCATATGGAATAAGAGAGGTAGGTTTTAGATCTTTTGATGGAAATGAACTCATTTCCATGTGTTCAATATATGTGGGAAAATTCAACAGTGCACATGGCGCATCCATGCACCAATAGATATTGACCGTTAGATTTAAGCAAAATAACAAGGATAGATCTACACCATTCAATGAGATAACTTGAAAACCTTCTCAGCAGGTTGAAGGAAAATCCCTAATCCGTAAAAAACTGAGCCCTCTCTTTCACTTCCTTCATCTTCTTCTGGCATCTAGCAACAAGCAACCATTGACGAGGACGATGATGGCGAGCTTCACTTGCTCTTTACCGCCTCTCTCCTCTCTCCTTCGCTAGCTAGCCCTTTGAAAATTTCTCCCTTTTGCCTCTTTTTCTTGTCTCTGGTTCATTCTGCTTCCCTCATACCCAAACCCCTAAACCCCCAACATAAAACCCTAACCCTAGACACCTAAATCCCTTTCCGAAACTGAAATTCATTAGAAAAGGTAAGATTTTTTCAATTTCATCAATTTTTCTGTCATATGTGGCTGCAATTTATGGGTCATTGAAGGTTTTAATGTTAGATATAGTGCCTATTTGTGTTAGAAATGAGTTTTTTTGGGTGGGTGATGGAGATTGAAACTAATTTTTATTCAATGTTTTGCAGACCTGTAATGGCAAGGTCATGGCGCATGCTCTACTGTATCTCGTTCTTGGTGTGTATTCTTTACATGGTTTTATTTGTCAAAAATTATAGTGTTGTTGAGTTCATATATCTTGACAATTATTAGCTTGATGACTATCTTTATTTTTTTTCTTTCAAAAGATTAATGTGAATTCTTTTCTTGCGTTAGCTTTCATTTCATATTTTAGAGTTTTTATCACTTTTCAATCTTTTCTTTTTATAAGATTACATTTTCCCTTTGTATAAAGTAATTAGTGTTTTTAACACGTAAAAAATTTAGCCATGTTGTTTAGTGCATGAGAAGCTATGTAATTGTTGAAGTTGCCATTATGGTTTTTGTTGTAAAAATTTCAAGGTTAAGGCAATTCAATTTTAGTTCTGCGTTTATGACTTTTATTGTATATTAGTTTCATAGTTGGTCATTTCAAATTAATATTCTTTCAATAGTTAATAGCCACATTTGTATGAAAACTTGATCATATTTGCACTGTAGTCTCTTAGGAAAATGGAAAGAGAAAAAAAAGAAAAAAGAAGGCAAGTCTTAAAGGAGAAAAAATGATTAGAAAGAGATTCAAATTTTCTGTTGTAAGTCCAGTTTAATGGCCTTGTTGAAATTATATAAAGACAATATCTAGTTTGAGGTTTCTTGTTTGTGTCCGAATCCAACAAAGTTGTAATTCCTTTCATTGCGAAATAAGGAAGTTAGTATGGGTTTTCATCAAAATTTGACCACTTCCCGATCGAATTGGACTTTGAGTCAAGGTATAAACTTGCTCCCCTTGTTGTGCTTGTTGATACATATGGATTCTATGATTAAGTTTTTTTTTTTACAGATGGTAATGCAATTACCAAAATCCTGTTTGGCAATTGTCTTTGATACAATTACATGTATTTTGTATTTTGTTCCACGTGCAGTGCATTCCATTGATGCAATTAGATGTCACATATTCAATTACCTGCTTCATATCTAACCAATTGGATATTTGTAAATCCAATTGCGTTCCAAGTTTGCATAATATGCATCATTTTGTTTTTATGTTCCATTAATCCAGCTGTGTGCTAAGTAAATCCTTTGCCATTTGATTGATTGTTGAGAATATGTTTAGTTTTCTCAATTTTTTTTATTTTTTTTATTTTTTTTTTTGTGAATTCCATTGATGCAATTGGATTTCACATGTTCAATTACCTGCTTCCTGTCTGTTAATTGGATTTTTGTGAACCCAATTGCACTTCAATTACCTTGTGTCCAACAATGTTTGTTATTTACTTGTCATTAAGTTATTAACACTTGGAATGAAAGTAAAAGTTAATTGATTTGCTAAATTCTATTGTTTTTTTTACTTTTACATACTTAATCATGGAAGAGAAGAAAAATTAAATAACAGTGGTTGTTTGGCAATTACATATTCAATTTTTTTTTTTTTTAAAGAAAGAACATAATGGCAATTACATAGTGCATGTTTGTCAATTGCCAACATGACGTGGCTGTGCTGTAGCAAAATAAAGGAATTTTGTATGAGCTCGGTGACATAAGGCATCGGCTAAATTGAAGATGAGAGTGATGTGGGAAAGTCCCCGCCCTTTTTTTTTTTTTTTTTTTTGTAGAGGAATATAGTTCAGTTTTTATTTTTATTTTTATTGTTATTTAGGTTTCAATCTTTATGTTATTGGCAGCTTTTTTGAATTTTGAGAATGGGAATACATTATGTGATTTTGTCAATGCAATTGACAGACAAGTAGTGTCATTTGCATCCTAGTCTTCGTAATTGACAAACAAAGCAATCCCATTTACATTCCAATCGCGTAATTACAAGCTATAATTGATTGACATAAATAAAGTTACAAAACATTATATTTCTCACATGTTAAGCTTTTTTTCTACTTAAAACTTTTTCTTTATGCTAAATCATGTCTTACTTTTCAATAATGAAGGAATATGCACAAATGATTTTCAAATTTGAGAATGTCCATACAGTATGTGATTTGTAAATTCAATTGACAAACAGATAGTGTCATTTGCAATCGTGTCTTGCAATTGACAAACAAAAGAGTCTCATTTACAGTCCAATTGCGCAATTACAAGCTATAATGGACATACATAAATAAAGTTACAAAGTATTATAGTTATCACATGTTAAGCTTTTTTTCTTCTTAAAACTAATTTTTTTGTTAAAATTATTTGGATTTATATAAAGATACCCAAGTTTTATTGTTTTGAATATGGATATTTTGTAGCAAAATAAGGAAATTTATACGAGATTGCAAGTTGGCGTGACGGATGTTGAGACATTTGAGTGCAAGCTAGCGTGATGGCTTTTCCAAGTGGCTTTATGAGTTTAATAAGGACTTGTTGTCCAAGTCCAAATAGAAAATATTAGTTTAATCATTTACGAACTTTTATAACATTTGAATTGTACCATACATTTGGTCAAGTTATAATATTTCAATTCTACCATACATTTGGACAAGTTTATTTTCCCTAAAAAAATATTTGAATTAATTATGGGTAAAACAAATACAAGTTATAACAAATAGAAAGTATTAGGTCATACGGATCGACATAAATAAGTAACAAATAGAAAATATTAGTTTAATCATTTACGAACTTTTATTTTAAGTAATTACTTATAGTTAGTATTATCTAGGGGTGTCATTTTAGACCCAAAAACCTCAAAAACCAACCGATATTATACCGCATTGGAACCACAATACCCGGAAATCTTATAATCTACGAGAAAACTTGTAAACTTTCTACTTTTATACTTGTTTTTCTTGACTTTTAATCCTAACAATGTACTATAAAATCCATAGCCATGTTAAGAAAAGAATAAAAATTTATAATACTTCTAGGATGTCAACGAAAGTACAACCATGTAACATAGAGTTCAACAATTCATATAGTTCTTATTTTAGAAATTGAGTTTACACATGCAATTGGATATGCAGTAAGGTATACAATTGAATTGTTCTTTTCAACCATTTACATAAACAAAACTCGAAGTGAAAAAATTTGATGGATAAAGACTTTGAAGCTCTCAAATAAATGTTGATGTGCATTCACCAATTCTATGAAACAAAAGAAACAAAAATTAAAACTACCAACCTCAATTGATTTTTAAAAACTAAGCATAAGATATGGAGGATTTAACCACAACTAGCCATCATAATTCATAAAATAAAACCAACAACTCATTATGAAATTGAGTTAGTATTATCAATATTTATGACGATTTGAGTAATTGACAAACAGGGACTGTGCAAATGGCAGAGGTCATTTGGTAATTGCCAAATAGGGAGTGCGTAATTGACAACCAAGGAGCATCCCATTGCATAGCAATATGCAATTTAATTTTTTACTAAAATAAGGACCCATTTTACATCCCAAAGGTCCACCATTACCAATTCCTTGTAATGTGGATTCATATCCTTGTAAAAGGTTGATTTACAACATTATGGATTTGGTGAACCCTAACGTTGTAATCCATGAGCAAAACTTTGTAAATTGTTGCCAAAAACTTGTAAGTTACGAGTTTTGGGATTCTTTTTACAACGTTTTGGTACCCTCGTATCCCAAAATTATAAAATCGGCCCTTAATCTTGTAAACCCTCATTTTACTAGAATAAGGACCCCAATTTACATCCTCATGGTCCGGACTTACCTATTCTTTGTAATTTGGATCCATATCCTTGTAAAATAAGGTTTTATAACGTTAAGGATTATTATAACCCTAATGTTATAATCATGGTGCAAAAACTTGTCAATCATTACCTAAATCGTGTAACCTACATGTTTATGGATCCTCTTTACAATGTTATGGTACCCTTGTATCCCAAAATTGTAAAATCGGCCCTTAATCTTGTAAACCCTCATTTTACTAGAATAAGGACCTAATTTACATCCTCATGTTATGCACTTACCAATTCCTTGTAATGTGGATTCATATCCTTGTAAAATAAGGATTTACAACATTAAGGATTATGAGAACCCTAACGTTGTAATTGTAGTGCAAAAACTTGTAAATCACTACCTAAATAGTGTAACATACATGTTTATGGATCCATTTTACAACTTTTTAGTACCCTAGTATCCTAAAATTGTAAAATCGGCCTTTAATCTTGCAAACCCTCATTTTACTATAATAAGGACCCTAATTTAGTTTCTCATGGTCCGAACTTACCTATAATAAGGACCTCATAATTCTCACCATAAAAAATAGGCCTTAGATTCTGGATATTCCCAATGGTAGAGGAATTTGAACTTGATGCCATTGCTAATTACAACGGTAGCGATAAGATCAAATACTGCTCTGGTACCAAATTTGTTAGGGGAATGATCACAAAACTGAAGTATATGATGGAAATATAAAGTGAGGCATAGAGTGTTTGTAAAATAGAAAATTATTCAAACTGATTTTTGTTAACTTCTTTGATATGTGCTACAGCAGCTTGTAACATGGCTATTTATAATAACAGTCAGACCTTTTGATAAACAGACATAACTCTTGGATTAGTTCCAAGAGTTGCAGACACAACTCTTGACTTCTAAAGAGATACAACTCTTCCTAAATATAACTTTTCATCAAGAGACACAACTCTCTACTTTAACAACTGATACAAATGCATTACGTTTAACACTCCCTCTTAATGCATTTGTCCTGCGACATTTAGCTTTTCTTTAAAATAGTAGAACTTCTCTCTTGGAAGTGCTTTTGTAAAAATATCTGCAATCTACTTATCAGTACCACAGAATTTCAATTCAATCTCTCCGTCTTCAACCAATTTTATGATAAAATGATGACGAAGTTCTATGTGCTTTGACCTACTATGAAAGACTGGGTTCTTTGTCATGGCAATTGTGGACATGTTATCACAGTACAATTTTGTTGGAGTGTTTTGTTCTTGACGAAGATCTGCTAATATTCTTCTAATCCAAACTGCTTCACATGCTGCACTTGTTGTTGAAATATACTTTGCTTCGGCTGTTGATAATGCCATTGTACTTTGCTTCTTCAACGACCATGATATAACTTTACTTCCCAAGAAAAACATATGTCCAGAGGTGCTCTTTCTATCATCAATTGCACCTACCCAGTTAGTTTGTGTAGCCAACTAATTGCGCTTCCTTCTTTTATGTATATCTAATACCATATCCCTTGGTTCCTTGTATGTATCTGAGTATTCTTTTTACTGCAGCAAAATGGTGATTACTTGGATCACTCATGAATCTAGATATCACACTTACAGCATGAACAATATCTGGCCTTGTATTTGTAAGATAAATTAATGAACCAACCACACTTCTATATATGGATGCATCAAACTTAGGTGCTCCATTGTTACTTGTAAGCTTCAAATTAATTGCCATTGGAGTATCCATTGGTTTGCTCTTCAACATATTGAATTTTTTCAATAGATTTTCAGCATACTTCTCTTGAGAAATAAATATTCCCTCATCTGATTGTTGAACCTGTATACCAAGAAAATATCTCATAGTGCCTAAATTTGTCATCTCATATTCCTTCGTCATGTTCTTCTTGAAAACTTCTCCCATCCTTGAATTTGTGCTTGTATAAATCAAATCATCAACATAGAGGCACAAAATCAGAAAATCACGTGTACTTTCTTTCTTGAGATAAAGTGATGGCTCACTTAAGCTTCTTGTAAATCCATTTTGCTGAAAATAGTGATCAATTTTGTTGTTCCAGGCTTTTGGCGCTTGCTTTAAGCCATATAAGGTTTTACGGAGGCGATAAACTTTATCTTCCTTCCCTTTCTCAACATAACCTTGAGGTTGCTCCACATAAACCTCTTCTTCCAGTTCTCCATTTAAAAATGCAGATTTGACATCCAATTGATAAACTTTTGTCTTCAGTTGTGCAGCTAAAGCCAAAACAGTTCTTATAGTTTCCATTCGAACTACCGGAGCAAATGTCTCATTAAAATCAATTCCTGATTGTTGAGAATATCATTTTGCAACCAATCGAGCCTTATGCTTTTGGATTGAGCCATCTTCATTAAACTTTGTCTTGTAGACCCATTTAAGTCCAATGATATCTTTTGATTTGGGTCGATCAACAAGTTCCCATGTTCTATTTTTGTTGATAACTCTTATTTCCTCATCCATTGCATCTTGCCAAATATTTTCTTTTACGCTTCCTCGAATTTTTGAGGCTCCAAAGCACTCAAAGCAAGATCACATGACTCATATATGTCTGCCAATGAACATGTTCTTGCGTTTAGTCTAGGAGTTGAATATGGTGAACAAGGATCAGATGTTCTTGCACTTGGAATTGGACTTTGTAGGAACTGAGTTTCTTCTGAATGTGATAAATCTGGTTCCTCAAAAAATCTTGGCACTTCAATATCATAATTCTCCCATTTCCAAGCTTTGAGTTCATCAAAAATAACATCTCTAGAAATTACCAAACTTTTGGTTCTTGGATCAATTAATCTGTATGCTTTGGACTGATCACTATATCCCACAAAAATATATTTCTCACCTTTCTCATCAAATTTTTCTCTCTTTTGAGAAGGAATATGTGCATATGCAGTGCACCCAAAAATCTTGAAGAAATCCACCTTTGGTTTAAAACGATGCCATGCTTCAAAAGGAGTCTTATCTTTGACTGCCTTGGTTGGAGATCGATTAAGAATAAATACTGTTGTACGAATTGCTTCAGCCCAAAATGTATTTGGCAGACTCTTTGCCTTTAACATGCTTCTTGCCATCTCGACAATGGTTCGATTTCTTTGTTCGGAAACTCCGTTTTGCTGTGGGGTGTACCTTGCTGTCAACTATCTTTTAATACCATTGCTTTTGCAATATTTAGAAAATTCATTTGATGTAAACTTTCCACCACAATATGTTCTTAACACCTTCAAATTGTGACCACTCTGATTTTCTCCAAAAGCTTTGAATTGCTTGAAAACAGAAAATGCTTCTGACTTTTGTTCTAAGAAATATACCCACATCATGCTGGAGAAATCATCTACGAATAGAATGAAGTACCTTTTGTTATTGAAGGATGGTGTACGAGTTGGTCCGCAAATATCTGCATGTACCAATTCAAGAGGGGTTTTGCTCTCCAAGATGATTGTGAGAATGGTAACCGATGGAATTTTCCAAAAATACAGCCTTCACATATTTCCTTTTCAGAGTGAATAGACGGAAGTCCAACCACCATATTTTTCTGGTGCAACAGCTGCTGGCTTCTTTGATTCAAATGCCCATATCTTAGATGCCATAACAATGATCCATCAATTTTCTCTACTTCCAAAGCAAAGTTTTCCTTTGATGTCATCAACATGGGAAAAACTTGGTTTGTTGTCATTTTTATCTTTGCCACCAGAGTATTATTCTTTTTATCAGAAATCTCACAACAGTCATCTTCAAATTTCACCAAGAATCCTATTTGCAAAAGTTATCCCACACTTAGTAAATTTTGGGCCAAATTAAGAACATACAACACATCATAGGTAAGTTTTGGAGTACCTCCTTTTGTTTGCACAGAAATGATACCCTTACCTTCCACGTTGTGTAGTTTTCCATCACCAAGCTTGACTTGTGAGTTCACTTTTTCTTCTAACTTGACAAAGCAATGCTTATTTCCTGTCATATGATTACTGCATCTGCTATCCACATACCAAACATCTTGTGAATCTTGATGAGAACTGAAACATGTATAAAATAATTTCTCTTGAGAGTCATTGTTCTCCGTAAAATTTGCTTCATTGTTTTTCTGGTATCTGCAGTCTCTTTGTGAATGGTTGGGTATCCTGCACCGGGTACATTTGTATCTGCAATCTGCACTTTTATGCCCATATTTGTTGCAAACATAGCATTGAAGGGATGATCTTCCATTTTGATTATTTGAATGGCTGCTTCGTTGTTGATTATTGGAACTGTTGCTTCCTTGTTGATGATTGGGACTGTTGCTTTGTTGTTGATTATTGAAATTGTTGCCTCCTTTGTTGGAGTTTCTACGCCCAAAATTTTTGTTTCTCCCATTTTGAGATTTCTGGAATTGTCCTCCTTTTCGTTCGTCTTCTTTCTCCTTCGAATTCACCTTGGACTAGAAAGCTTACTCCACACATTGTTCTGTGGATCTGTTGATTCTTTTTTCATGTGCTTCCAATGAACCAATTAATTCATGTAAAGAAAGTGTAGATAAATCTTTTGATTCTTCTATTGCAGCAGCGACATGATCATATTTTGGCGGTAGACTTCGTAAAGTTTTCTCTATGATTTTCTTGTCTAGAATAGTGTCCCCATAACATCTGATTTGGTTCACAATCCTAGAAACCTTTGTGAAGAATACTCGAATGGATTCACTGTCTTTCATAAGTAAGTTATCAAATTCCCGCCATAAGGATTGCAGTTTGATGGAGATCACTTTTTCTGAACCTTTGAACTCAATTTTGAGAATTTCCCAATCCTGCTTTGATGTTGTTGCTGGAAGTAATCTTGGAAAGAGATTTTTGCTTACTCCTTGTTGAATTAGAAACAACGCCTTGGCATCTTTTTTCTTATTTTCCTTGTAAGTCTGCTGCTTTTCTTGTGTTTCCTTTCCTGCTTTTGAAGTTTCTTGTTCCTCATACCCATTTTCTACAATATCCCAAAGATCCTGGGAGATAAACAGAGTCTTCATTTGAACACTCTAATACTCATAATTCTCACCATAAAAAATAGGCATTAGATTCTGGATATTCCCAATGGTAGAGGAATTTAAACTTGATGCCTTTGCTAATCACAACGGTAGCGATAAGATCAAATACTGCTCTGGTACCAAATTTTTTGGGGGAATGATCACAAAACTAAAGTATAAGATGGAAATATAAAGTGAGGCAGAGAGTGTTTGTAAAACAGAAAATTATTCGAACTGATTTTTGTTAACTTCTTTGATATGTGCTACAGCAGCCTATAACATGGCTATTTATAATAACAGTAAGACCTTTTGATAAACAAACATAACTCTTGGATTAGTTCCAAGAGTTGCAGACACAACTCTTGACTTCTAAAGAGATACAACTCTTCCTAAACATAACTGTTCATCAAGAGACACAACTCTCTACTTTAACAACTGATACAAATGCATTACGTTTAACAATTGGCCACGTCAATCATGGTGGTGCATAACATGTCAACCACGAACCTGGCTAGCCGGGGCTTTGAGGAGCTTGACTAATTTGACTCAACTAGTTTAGTGATGGCATCTCTGACTTGGGTTTTCTGATTTTCGAAGAAGATTTTGAAGCAAGAAAGATTTGTTGTTTCAGGGAGGTTGATGAAGTTGATGTGTGGTGAGATTGAAGAGTCCGTGTTTGAGAAGAGTTTGTCAAAGGGTCGTTTCATGATGAGAAGTGTTTACACCATAATCAACCAAGCATATCCAGCCTCAAAACAATTAGCACCAAGGCGGCCACGTCTTCTCCCCCGCCGAAGGAAGACACTCTTCCAAGGTGCCAGACACCTGCTGAAGCTCCCGACTGCCGACGCTCTCAAACTGCCAAACCTAATCTCCATGACACGTATCACCACCACAGCAACTTGCACAAAGTCCCACATCGAAATTCTATGCAAACCTCCCTATAAATAGGGAATAGTATCCATGTGAAAAGGGGACTTCTCTCCACTTAGAAGAGGATCCGGGTCTTAAAGCTAGACCCTTGGGCCTTGGACTCTCTCTCTCTCTTCTAGATCCCTAGCCTGGGCATCTCACTTGTCATCTTTATATTTGGGTTCAACCCCATGTACAAATGTAATCATACATTATCATAATGAGAACATCCTTCTCCGTGGACGTAGCCCATTCATTAAGGGTGAACCACGTATATCTTGTCTTCTTTACATTCATCGCTTGCCCAAACCCTCACACACACGCTGAAGGTCTTCACCTTCACCCATCATCCACCATTCTACATCTATCTAAGTTGACCTCCCAAAAAGAGCATCAACAAGGTGTGATGAAGAGACGGTCATCACGAGAAACTAAGAGCTTTGCTATCTCAATTGTGGACACAACATGGCCAATGCCTGCGGCTGGGATGAACACAAGTTCTGCAGGTCTCTTCATTTGTGGAGATAAAGAAAGATTTAATGAATTGATTTGATGTCATGCCTTTGCTGGCATTTTTGTGACGAATTGTATAAAGTCTAACATTTTATTTTATACAAATCTTGTGAGTTGAAAAAATTGGTATTATATAATTATTTACTTCTGGAAAATATGCGATGAATTTCTGAATTTATACTTGTCAAAAAGCAAGATGGGTCAAACATTTATATTTTGTTTTATAGTGGAAAGTTGAATAAGCATTGAATACGTAAATGGGACCAATCCTTATTTGTAAAACAAATGGAGAAAAAATATATGCTCATCAAATCTCCTCTGAAAATTAACAACTGTGGTTTCAATGCATCATCTTGAGCTTTAACGAATCTAAACTTAAATCTGGTCAAGAAAACGTCCCAAGGAAGAATATGAAGAACCACCATCCGTCAAAGCTTTCTTGCTCTTTTCACTAATTTCCTTCACCCTCGCTCTTATATCACTGTCCTTCTCCATCACTTGCCTTATCCCTCTCTCTATATCCTCTGCACTCACCACCACTTCACTGTCCTGCTTATAATCCATCTTAATTTCCACACCCAATCCCAACTCCTTCACCAGCCCAAACGCATTTAGTTGTTGTTCTGCGTACATTGGCCACGTGGCAATCGGCACACCACACCATAGGCTCTCCAACGTAGAATTCCACCCACAATGGGACACAAACCCTCCCACCGCCGGGTGGGCCAAAATGGCCACTTGTGGAGCCCATCCTATGACCTTCCCTATCCTAGCCGTCCGATCAAGAAACCCTTCAGGCAAGACTAACTTGACATCCACATAATCGCTCGGCATCCCCATCTTGCCCTTTGGCTTGGGCTGCCGTAGGGACCACAAGAACCGCTGCCCGCTTTGCTCCAGCGCACACGCTATCTCCTTCACCTGCGCCTCATCAAAGCTTCCCATGCTCCCAAAGCACAGGAACACCACCGAGGAAGGAGGCTGATCATCAAGCCACTCCAAGATATCAGACTTCTGTATGGACTGGTCCGTACCAACGTGGCCATCATCACTCTTCAGATTCAACAGGGGCCCCACAGGGTACACCGGTGGGATTTTACCATCAGAAAGAGAACGAAGAGCATGTGGTTCCAGCTCCCTGAAAGTGTTTATCAAAATACCCTTGGTTTGTCTAAACCTCGCTGCAAAATCTATGGAGGCTATGGCGCCTTCCTTCGTTCTTGTCACTCCCGGCCAGACTCCAGCAGGCACGGGGTTGATGAAACTCGGGACGACCAACTCAGAATCCCACCCAGTTATCTCAGCAACGTCCTTCCCCTGCTCATCATGAAGTGACTGGAGGTGGAACGAGAACCCTAGACTCGCTGCACTGGAGGTGAAGAAGAGGTAGGAAGGAATTTGGAATTCGTCCGCCACGTTGATCATGGGGGTGCAGAACATGTCGATGACAAACCCGGCAAGCTCGACCTGAGCGGACTCAGCGAGTAACTTTGTGACGGCGTCTTTGACGTGGGTTTTGTGGCCTTGGACAAATGTTTTGATGAAGGAAGGGAAGGCAAGGCCCTGTGTGTCGATGTGGGACTCCGGGAGGTTGATGAAGCTGATGCGGTGTGAGATTGAAGGGTCTGTATTGATGAAGAGCTTGTCGAAGGGGAGCTTCATGATGAGGATGGTGATGAAGAGCTGGTCATCTCGAGCAACGAGTTGCTTTGCGATCTCGACCGTTGACACGATGTGGCCAGCGCCTGGGGCTGGGATGAACACAAGTTGTGCTGGTCTCTTCATTATTTGACTAAGTTTGGGAGATGAAGAAATAATAAATAGTTGATGAAAAACTCAGTTCATGAAACATCTTTATATATAGCATGTCGTGTGCATGTTCACGGTGGGGTTTCTAACATTGCTTTGACTACTCCCTTTTTCATTTTTGCTAGGTGACGTCATGCCTTTGCTGGCATTTGTTTAGTTAAGATTGTCTTTTACATTAATCTTGTGACTTTGAAAATTTGATAAACTTATTTACTTGGAAACCAAGCCAAAACAAAAGTTATCATAATTGGTTTTGGTCTGACAAATCGTCGTGGACTTGGCGCCAAAGAGTGGGCATGCCCTCAAATAATTGACCACACAACTTCACAAGACTTAAAAACATGTTAGGAATTGTGGACCAAACACACAACTTCACAACACTTTTCATAACCGTTTACCACATTTTACGATTGATTATCCTGTGCATTCTTTGGAATCTTGGTCAAACTTTTATATTTTGTTTTATAGTGGAAAGTTGAATACGCATTGAAAATTAACAACTGTGGTTTCAATGCATCATCTTGAGCTTTAACGAATCAAAACTTAAATCTGGTCAAGAAAACGTCCCAAGGAAGAATATGAAGAACCACCATCCGTCAAAGCCTTCTTGCTCTTTTCACTAATTTCCTTCACCCTCGCTCTTATATCACTGTCCTTCTCCATCACTCGCCTTATCCCTCTCTCTATCTCCTCTGAACTCACCACTTCACTGCCCTTCTTATAATCTATCTTAATTTCCACACCCAATCCCAACTCCTTCACCAGCCCAAACGCATTTAGTTGTTGCTCTGCGTACAACGGCCATGTGGCAATTGGCACACCACACCATAGGCTCTCCAGCGTAGAA
Source organism: Prunus mume (assembly GCF_000346735.1). Next base: position 15,774,792 of record NC_024129.1, on the reverse strand, counting down.
TTCCACCCACAATGGGACACAAACCCTCCCACCGCCAGATGGGCCAAAATGGCCACCTGTGGAGCCCACCCTATGACCTTCCCTATCCCAGCCGTCCGATCAAGAAACCCTTCAGGCAAGACTAACTTGACATCCACATAATCGCTCGGCATCCCCATCTTGCCCTTTGGCCCAGGCTGCCGTAGGGACCACAAGAACCGCTGCCCACTTTGCTCCAGCGCACACGCTATCTCCTTCACCTGCGCCTCATCAAAGCTTCCCATGCTCCCAAAGCACAGGAACACCACCGAGGAAGGAGGCTGATCATCAAGCCACTCCAAGATATCAGACTTCTGTATGGACTGGTCCGAGCCAACGTGGCCATCATCGCTCTTCATATTCAACAGGGGCCCCACAGAGTACACCGGTGGGAATTTACCATCAGAAAGAGAACGAAGAGCATGTGGTTCCAGCTCCCTGAAAGTGTTTATCAAAATACCCTTGGTTTGTCTAAACCCCGCTGCAAAATCGATGAAGTCTGTGGCGCCTTCCTTCGTTCGCGTCACTTCCGGCCAGACTCCAGCAGGCACGGGGTTGATGAAACTCGGGACGATCAACTCAGAATCCCACCCAGTTATCTCAGCAACGTCCTTCCTCTGCTCATCATGAAGTGACTGGAGTTGGAACCAGAACCCTAGAGTCGCTGCGCCGGAGGTGAAGAAGAGGTAGGAAGGAATCTGGAATTCGTCCGCCACGTTGATCATGGGGGTGCAGAACATGTCGATGACAAACCCGGCAAGCTCGACCTGAGCTGACTCAGCGAGTAACTTTGTGACAGCGTCTTTGACGTGGGTTTTGTGGCCTTGGACGAATGTTTTGATGAAGGAGGTGAAGGCAAGGCCCTGTGTGTCGATGTGGAACTCCGGGAGGTTGACGAAGCTGATGCGGTGTGAGATTGAAGGGTCTGTATTGGTGAAGAGCTTGTCGAAGGGGAGCTTCATGATGAGGATGGTGATGAAGAGCTGGTCATCTTGAGCAACGAGTTGCTTTGCGATCTCGACCGTTGACACGATGTGGCCAGCGCCTGGGGCTGGGATGAACACAAGTTGTGCTGATCTCTTCATTATTTGATTAATTTTGGGAGATGAAGAAATAATAACTATTTGATGAAAAACTCAGCTCATGAAACATCTTTATATACATCATGTTCATGTGCATGTTCACGGTGGTGTTTTGAACGTTGTTTTGATTACTTGTTTTCAATTTTTGCTAGGTGACGTCATGCCTTTGCTGGCATTTGTTTAGTCAAGATTGTCTTTTATATTAATCTTGTGACTTTGAAAATTTGATAAACTTATTTACTTGGAAACCGAGCCAGAACAAAAGTTATCGTAACTGGTTTTGGTCCGACAAGTTGTCGTGTGACTTGGCAGTAGAGAGTTGGCAACTTTAAATACACGACTTCACAAGACTTATCAACAAGGATGAGGTCAGAATTTAACAGAACAGTATTTTCAGGATGTTGATTCTATGGATAACCACTTGGAGTTTTTCTTTTTCAAATTCAAAACAGTATTCTATGTCCTATTCATTTAACAACATTTTTCTTTTTTGGGTACGCACCACAAAATTGAAGTAGAAAGTTGATGAATAGAAAACAATTATAATGAACCGATCGGCAAATCACTTTCATTGTTAATTTAAAAGGCGTACAGATCATGGTTTCCTTTCCTCATCCAAGATCGCTTCAAGCCTGGTTTCGGCTCTGCCCCTGATTCTATTATGTAATTGATTAAGATATTGAAGATCTTGAATGTGCACCGAAATAAATATATCAACCTCAGTTCATGTGGTGAAGGAGCATATATACACTCATGATAGAAACAAACACAGCTTATTTTTCTAGGACTTTCGTAATATATCAAAGGAAAATCTGATCAAGAAAATGTCCCAATGAAGAGTGTGAGGAGCCACCTTCCATCAAGGCTTTTTTGCTCTTCTCACTCATCTCTTTCACCCTCTTCCTTACATCACTATCATGCTCCATCACCTCCCTTATCCCTCTCTCTATCTCCTCCGCACTCACAACCACTTGGGTGTCCCTCCTATAATCCATCTTAATTGCCACTGCCAATCCCAACTCCCTAACCAATTCAAAGGCATTTAATTGTTGCTCCGCGTACACCGGCCACGCGGCCATCGGCACTCCGAACCATAGGCTCTCAAGTGTGGAATTCCACCCGCAGTGGGATACGAACCCTCCTACTGCCGGGTGGGCCAAGATCGCCACCTGCGGAGCCCACCCTATGACCTTTCCCATCGCAGCCGTCCGATCGAGGAACCCATCGGGCAAGACCCCTGAGAGATTCGAGTAGTCACCGGGGGACACAACGGTCCCCTTTGGTGGGGGCTGGCGTAGAGACCACAAGAACCGGAGCCCACTCCGCTCCAGCCCCAACGCTATCTCCCTCACCTGGTCCTCGTCAAAGCTTCCCATGCTCCCAAAGCACAGGAACACCACTGACGAAGGAGGCTGCTCATCTAGCCACTCCAATATATCAGACTTCTGTTGGGCCTGTTCCGAACCCGATTGGGTCTCATCACTCATCAGATTCAACATGGGACCCACAGGATACAAAGGCGGGGTTTCACCATCAGAAAGAGAATCAAGAGCATGTGATTCTAGCTCCTTGAATGTATTTACCAAAATGCCCTTGGTTTCTGTATACCGTTTGGCATAGCTTAGAAACGTCTCCGCGCCCTCTTTGTCCAGAACCACACTGGGCAAGACTCTGTCGGGAACCGAGTTGACAAAAGTGGGCAAGGACAACTCAGTGTCCGAGTCTTTGAACTCACTGACGTCCTTGCCATACACATCGCGAATTCTTTGCAGGTTAAACAGCAGCCCGAGAAACCCAGCAGGTGAAGTGAAGAACATGTACGTAGGAACCCCAAAATCATCCGCCACATCGATCATTGTTGTGCAAAACATGTCGATGACGAAGCCAGCAAGCCGAGGCCTTGAATCGGACTGTGACTCGGTGAGTTCGGCGACCGCGTTTTTGACGTTGGTTTTGTGGCTTTCGATGAACTGGTTGCGGAAGGAATGGGAGCTGAGGTGCTTGTCTAGGTCTGGGACTTTTGGGAGGGTGATGAAGTTGACACGTGGCAATACGGGAGAGGCTTCGAGGGAGGCTCTGTAGGCCTCTGTGCCCTTGGAGTCGAAGGGTAGCTTCATGATGAGGACGGTGATGTAAAGTTGGTCGTGGCGGGAAACAAGGAGCTTCGATATCTCGACGGCGGAGACGAGATGGCCGATGCGGCCGGATGGGATGACGACTAGCTGTGAAGCTTTCTCCATATGGAATAAGAGAGGATTTTTTTTTTTTTTTTTTTGGTTTGTCAGAATGGAATAAGAGAGGTAGGTTTTAGATCTTTTGATGGAAATAGTTCATTTCGACGATGAATGTTGGAATTAATGCTCTGGGCCAGGGATGCAAGTGGTGACGTCATGCCTTTGCTGGCATCAAAGGGTGGGATTTTGTAGCGACGTCTCCTAAATTCATACCTAATTCTACCTAAATTTAGGATAATGATTTCTCCACTACAATTTTATCCAATTACACTCATTCTTTAGTTATAAAATGAAGTGTAAGTGGATAAAATTTGAGTGGGGAAATCACCACTCTAAATTTATTCTTGGAAACTTCCATAATTTATAGCCCAACAATGCGAACTCATGTGATGCTTTTCTTGTCAAGTAGAAAAATAAATCCTCAAATAAAAATTCACAAGAACACTATTATTTTCTTCTTATTTTCTTATAATTTAGATGTTGCCAAGTTTTTAATTTTTGTCTAAATTGTTAATATTTCTTACTTTTCTTGACAAAAATTTGGATCCTCCATCGTTGCACTGAGAAAGGCATAGTTAGACATCCACCTCAAAAATTTGGCCCAGTCTACTGCAGGATAAGCTGGATCCCGCTTCTGTTAGAATAATTAACATGATTAATGCCCTGATTAGTGCTTACCTATATTACTGTTCGACCAAGGACCACGTGTGCCTGTACCAATATATTGGACTTCATACCCAAATGACAAAGAAATAAGGGAGTTTCACTAAAATACCCAAAATAGGGGTTGAAATTATAAAAAAACTCAACACCCAAAACACTTTATAAACATACCCAAACTCCATCATTACACACACTCAAAACTCATTTATAAACACACCCAAAAAATATACAATTGTTGATTTTGGGGTTAATTTTGGATGTGTTTCTATGTTTAAATAGTGCTTGAATTTTTTTATAAATACATGTCTAGGATTGAGTTTATTTATAAATTTGTAAAGAAATAAAGTGCTAAAGTCCACCACAACCATGAAGTTTAGTATCTAATTTCTTGTCTTTAAGTAGCTAGAAAGGGGAATGGTAGCAACTTTCTTTTCAACCTTTTCTTTTGCACATTCTTTTTTTTTTAATGACATGTGTCCATTTTCTTACACTTAAAATAATGTAATTAATGCATCAAACAAGCCATCATTAGTTTTCCAATTTTTCAATTATTAAATATATTGATTTTACTGTTTTCTTTAATTTATCCTTTTTTTTTAAATAAAAAAAATTTCTTACCACCTTGTTAAAAATTAATTAAGAAAAAACGTTAGTTTTACTTTTTGTTGCCTGAAAGATTCCAAATGGAGTAAGGAGAGACATTGGTTTAAATCTAAAATTTGGTATGCCAGAATTTTAGGAATATTTTTTTTTTCAAATAATCAGACTCCAAAGGCAACAAGGGATATAAATAAATATAAATAAAACTATGAACTTCCTATGGAATCTGATTATTTGAACTTCCTTTGCTTTGTTTAGTAGTATATATTTTTTTTTTTAGTTGTCGCTGAAAATGCTCTTTAACTTTGTTTAGTAGTATAAAAATATGCAATTAATGAACTTCCTTTTGAAGGAAGTCTTTTTTCTGTATAAGAATGTGATCTTTCTATTGAGTGTTTTTTTAGGTCATTCTTCTGTGTTTAAAAAAATAGAAGTTTTATCTATGAAAAAAATAGACATTTTCTTTTTTTAAAACATACATTTTTTATTATTTAATTTTTGACATATGGTACGAGAGTTGTAAAATTGTTTTTGAACAAATTGAAGGACAAAACATTTAATAAGGGTAAACTTGGAAAACAAATGTTAGCTCTTGTTTGATGCATTAAGTTACATTGTTTTAAGTGAAGGAAAGTGACACATGACATGAGGAAAAGGGAGAAAATCCAAATGAGAAGGTTGCAGAGAGTTGCTAGCATTCCGCAATTAGATATTGTCCACCAGTGTTTGTGAAACTGGCCATGAATATCCCGAGAAATTGTCATTGGTACCAGTTGGTCTGGACTATCAAGTTTTCTTGTCTTTACAAAAACTAGAAAGTTGACGAAGAATATCTGTTATTGGTAAAGAAAACACAAATGAGAAAGTCATAGATCATGTGATGTGCGTAATGAGAGAGAGAGAGAGAGACACCCTTTGCTTTTCCTAATATGAAACTTTTTAGAACCACCGCATACCGCATGCCGACTGAAAGCATGTGGTATACCCAAAATTGGAACCACTGTCGACCCACAAAAGGTCGGTTATCGGGGGTATCTGTGTGTCGATCGGTGTTGTCATTGGCAATTGGTGATGTAAACTTTGATTCTTTATTTTAATAAATTTCTGAAGTTTTGACAAAAAGAAAATAAAACATTAAAATAATAATTATTTGTTGTGTTTCTCTTATAAAAAAACAGAAGAAAGAATCGTCACCTCACCACCAAGTCCAACTCTTCTACTGCTGTGGAGGGAGATAAGGAAAGAAAATAGAGAATATAAATAAATGCACTTGAAAACAGAGAAAAAAAAATTGCAGAGAGACTTACCTCGTGCAAAACCAGGAGAAGGGGAGAAGAGATGCGTGTTGTGATGGAGGAAATGGAATGTGTATGCTAAAAAGGTGAGATTTAGGTTTACAAAATTCTTTTTCCACTTTTAACCCCTCTTTTTAAAAATATTTCAAATCAGTCCACCAAAGTTTCAGAAATCATGTTTAAACCCTTAATTTTATTTTCAAAATTTGAAACTGGTCCCTGCTGCGTCTTTATAGTGTCGGAGCAGGGTATTGACCGTGTCCAATGCGTGCTGGGGGCGTGTCGGGGGCATGTCCGACACTCCAGTAGTCTGCAGGTTAGGGATTGGGAGGGGGGATGAGGGGTCTGTTGGTTTTGCTTGGGAATCTAACCACAGTTGTCAATCTAACCAACAAATAATTCATCATCATCATATCATCATCATGTTGACAATATCCTCAGATTTTAAAAAGGGACCAATCATGAAAAGACCCGACCTAAATTCCACTTTGAAATTCGGGTCCTGTTTACAACTAACACCTGGTGGGTGTGGGGCACAAATGACCAAAATGCCCTAAAAAACAAAAACACAAACTCAAAGACTTCTACTCGTGGTTGCACCTTGTAACCTTAGGCTGCCTACGTACCCTTACTGAGGGATCAAGTCACACGTAGTTCTTTCCTTTGTTCCTGATCCACCAACTTCAATAATGCTATCAGTACCCTCCTCGCAGGCAGGGCTGCAATCCTGGCAGGCCTCGGAGATACCGCTTTTATCCAGGCTGTCACCTATAACTAACTATTTATCCTCACAGACTGAGCTGCAACCCTCGTAGGCTTCGGAGATACCGCTTCTATTCGGGCCGCAATCCTCACACCGCACCATTCAGAAGTCCCATAAAGGTTCCAATATCCTAGGAGACACGTCCCGAGAGTTTAGTCTCGATCAGATGGTCGGATTACCCACGATCGCACGATCGGGCAATTACTATAAACCTAACCCTGAGGTTGGCTTTTCTGGAGTAACCGGGACCCCGTTTTACGATCTGCCAAATCATATATGATCTTGAAATTACCTAGATCAACATATCTAAAAATGACTACGATCCAACGGCTCAAACATACTGAACCCAGAAATCACACACTAGGCGAGATCCGTTCAGGGTTTAAACATTATTCGAATTGGAATCCACGAGTACCCACACGCTCGTGAGGACCAAGTGATTATTCTAGGACTGAAAGTGGTTCCCACCCTGCTGCCCAAGCGCTTCCCCACGCGCCGGCAGCACGTGGTGCCTAAGGCGATAACACTTCGCCAGAAAAACTCCAAATCACAGCTGAAGACTCCTATCCTGGGTGTAACACCCTAATTTGATCCACTTTTGTTCTTGAACCTACCCCAAAAACTGGCTGGAAATGGCTGAAAATGCGATCTCAAAACTGGTCGAACCATAGATTCAAAATTAACCCTGTCACGCTATAAATTTCTCAAATCCTACCCAACCATCAACTAGAGCACGAAAAATTCTGAGCGAAACCGGACTATTTTTGGGTTCTTTCCGGCAGATTCCGGCAGTTTTGACGACGAAACTTGATCGGGAAGGGAAAAGGGAGACTGTCCGGTTCATTTGGTTCCAACCCCATGGCCAACTGTGGGCTGTAGTGGCGGCGGTGGCTCCTTGGAGCCATCGGCTGTGCAGAAAACCGAAGGAAGGGTCGGGGTCACAGGGGGGGCCGAGAGAGAGAAAGAAGTCAGTTTTAAAATATATGACATGACAAATTACTATTTTGCCCATCAACTTATTTTGATAGTATCTCCCTCAATACAACTCGGATTTGGGCCCACTCCGTGTCTACGAACTCGTCTCAATGTGCTCTACACAACGGTGCAATTGAAATTCCCAAATTCATTCCCGATCAAAAGTCATCTTTTAAACCATATAAAATATTACAGGGGTATTCTAGTCGTTTTCTTAAATAAAATAATAGTTAAAAATTAAGTAAGGATCGGGTTGTTACAAATCACATAACAGAAAACACTTCCTTACTATCTTAAATAATTTAATAAAGTTGCGGACTTAAAATTTGGGTCCGGACGGTTAGGAGAAAAAACAATTTGAGTCTCGGCAAAATCCAACTAGTCACTTTTTGGAAGGGGGAAATTTGGGTTTAGCCCCTCATGGGTTGGAGTAGGCCTAAGGCCATCTCCAATCCAAGGACCTAAACCCAAAATATCCCAAATTATTATCCAAAACCTCTCCAAACCCAAGAAAGTGAAGGGACCAAAATTTAGGAAAACCCAAATTTGGACCCAAATACCAGTCCAAGTATTGCATGGACCCAAAACTATTCAGTAGAGCCCACCAACAAAAAGGCACAGACCATGTGCATAAGAAAAATAGTGGGGGCCGCGTTAGGCCCGGCGCTGGTGGCTTTGTCTGCTGGCCCATCCCACTTGTCTGCTTCTGGTCAATGGGCTGTTGCAATTCAAATGCCTTTTTTTTTAATAAATTAAAATCATGCAAGTAACTTTAAAAATGAGTCTGTTTACTTTTTAAATCATGCAATTCAATTGGCTGTTGCAATTCAATCCTGCTTGTGTTTTGTTGTTGTTTACTTTTGGAATAAATTTCAATTTATAGAATTTCAATTTTTTTATAGATAAAATTGTTCAAAAAATTAAATTATGACATTATTTAAAAAGATAAATGAAGAAAAGTTTTCCATAAAAAGAAAATTAGACTTAAATTATTCCTAAACAATTTAATAAAGTTGCGGACTTAAAATTTAAGTCTGGGCAAAACCCAAATAGTCACTTTTTGGAGAGGGGAAATTTGGGTTTAGTCCTTCATGGGTTGGAGAGTGCCTAAAGTGATAGTCATAATTAATTTTGATATATCCGTGATTTTTGTTGAAATGGCAATCATTCAGTTTAGCATAAGGAGGTGATCTTCTTGGATGAAACTGCGAACTGTAAAAGTTGACTTGAGAAGGAGAAAAAGATTAATATATATATGGAACATGCATTACAATATTACAATTAAGAAATATTTAATTATTGTTCAGCGTGACATGGAAGGTAATAGCAGAACTCCATGTAATGATGAAAAGCAAGACCACCATCCAAACCTAGCCATGTGCCTGTTGATCTAGAAACGACATCCGAAGGATCAATTGATTCAGTTTGAACATATTCAACCTCTTCATAATTTTGCTCCCCATTTGAAGAAGCTTCTTTCCACTTAAATTCAAACACCTCCTTGCGAGGTTAAAAATAATAATAATAATAATAATAATAATAATAAAAAGTTGACTAGCTACTTGATTTGAGTCACTCATACAGTGCATGGTCAGTTAATTATTGTGGGCATAACAAGACCGATCACTATTTGTTATCGATTTCAAACCAGATCATGCATGAAAATTTTGCATAATATTTTGCTACGTTATGCAAAATAAGCGAAATAGAGTTTTTCTTTGTTGCTCCTTAACCCACTTGAAGAAACAGAGTTCGAGCTTTATTTTATTTTTACTGTATAACCAACACAAGCGAAGCCCCAAGACAGGTTCCATAAGGCGATAGTCTAAAATATTTTAACGCCGTCTAAGAGCAAATCCAACTGATATGTCAAATTGTCACATGGACATGAAATGACAAAAATTAAAAGTTAAAGTTGCTCTAACCAAGTAGTTAAATTCTACATGAATTTGAAGGTTGAAAGAGATATGTCAAAAAACTTGATGTCAAATGTTATTTTAATATTTTTTTAGTAATGGACCTCATTATCATTTACTCTTTTAAAAACTTGATGCATCATATGGGCCCCATTTGCTTTTAAAAAATATAATACAATAATATGATATTTGGTACTTCAGGTGGATTTAAATTTTTTTCAAAGTGTCAAATTGTCACATAAGTCCTCAATTTCAAATTTAACATTTTGCATTTGACATCTCTCTTGAAGATAAAGTATAGTTAAACGACAAATAATTAATTAATGAATGGTGATTGACTATACTCCAAACCGATTTCTCTTAATCCAGCTAAAATATTCAAAATCTAACATTTTCAAAACACCCTATTCTAATAATTAATTAATTAATGCCATTCAATTTTGATATGAAAAATCAATGAGGCCGAGTTTTAATCCACTTAATTTCATTATTATCTTAAAGACAGTTCAATTATTTGTTTGCTAATGTTTGGTCCAGTTGTTTTAATAAATTATGTGGCTTCAATTTTATGTTTATTATTCTTAACAATTAAGTCCAATTATACGTCATCATGCAGTACAACTAGTTACAATTCAAACCCCCATTTATGAAGGATATAATTGTCACACCAACTCCTTCTTACCTCCTTGCTTCAAACCCATTTCCTCGAGATCGTCGTTAACAACAGCAGACCCAATACGCTTTTTCTGATAAGTAAAGCTAATCTGCAAAAGTTAAATTAGAAGATGAATGAGGCAAATGAAAACCATCGAAAAAGGAAGGTAAGAATCTTTTGAAGAATTCAAAAGCAAAGTGTTCAATATTCTTTTGTCTGCACATGCACATGTGTGGCTTTCCTTCTGTGATGAGGATTTTTTTTTTTTTATGCTTTAACCTGTGGCTTTATGATTTAGGTGTGATCCATATTTGACTAGTTTGTGTCATATTCAAATGTGGGGTCAAGGATTTTCATAGAACTGATGTCAGCAAAGGCATGACGTCACCACTTGCATCCTTGGCCCAAAGCATTAATTCCAACTGTTCGCGCTAAATCTGAACAGATAAGAGTTTAGGCTAACTTACAAGTATGCTGATGGTTGAGGACCGGAATGACCTTCTTCTGTGATGTCTGAAGGTTCGAGCGGGGGCTGGATCCGAATTTAGGAGGGGATACCGGTGTGGTACCTGCCGAAGGTACTCCGATGCCAAAGTTAGTGACTAAGAGCGATTCTATTGATAGTGAAAGCACTAATCAAGTCAGAAAATCTTACCACTTAGCTGAGCCAAGGGGCTTTATTTATAGAGAGCATTTGTGATGCTCTTAGCACTTAATTTCGATGTGGGACTCGTGGAAGTGTCTTCGGAGGTCGACATGTGATTCTAACAGGCTTTGGCAGGAATTCTGAGGCAATCTGTCAGAATCGGATTGATGTGATGGTTGGTCGCTCGGTAGACAATACCGAAGGTTGGCGGAGGTAGTGATGCTGCGTTATCGAACCCCTGAATTGGTACTGAGTGCCGAGAGAACATTTGGTATGACCCAGTTGAGCTAGTCTCTGGCTTGAAGGCGTTTCACGTGTCACGACGTGAGTGGGTGGTCAGATATGGTACAAACAGTAGTCTCCTAAGTTTCCGATCGAGGAGGGACTTCTTGGTTAGGGACTTGCTTGTGTCCCTGAGCTCCGGTATTCTGACTCGGGAACGAGCGTATATCTTTTGTAAGCCGGTGGTGATCATGTAGTTCCCCCAAGTCCTCAAGCCAAGGGGTTGGTTTGAAGATTGGAAGGGAACGGTAGACAGAGCCGAAGGTGGGTGAACAGCGTATAAAGGATGAGTTAGAGGCATGCCGTTTGGTACGAGAGGTGAGTGAAAACAAGACCCATGCATGCCTGCCGTTCGGCATGAGAGGTGATTGAAAATCGATCCGTGCGTACCTGTCGTTCGGCACGAGAGGTGCGTGAAAACAAGATCCAGGCGTGCCTGCCGGTTGGCACGAGGGGTGAGTGAAAACAAGAACCATGCGTGCCTGCCGTTCGGCACGAGAGGTGAGTGAAAATCGACCCGTGCGTGCCTGCCGTTCGGCACGAGAGGTGAGTGAAAATCGACCCGTGCGTGCCTGCCATTCGGCACGAGAGGTGATTGAAAATCTACCCGTGCGTGCCTACCGTTCGGCACGAGGGTGAGTGAAAACAAGACCCATGTGTGCCTGCCGTTCGGCACGAGGGGTGAGTGAAAACAAGACCCATGCGTGCCTGCCGTTCGGCACGAAAGGTGATTGAAAATCTACCCGTGCGTGCCTGCCGTTCGACATGAGGGGTGATTGAAAATCTACCCGTGCGTGCTTGCTGTTCGGCACGCGGGGTGAGTGAAAACAAGACTCATGCGTGCTTGCCATTCGGCACGAGGGGTGAGTGAAAACAAGACTCATGTGTGCCTGCCGTTTGCCAAGAAAGTCGTTGTCTCAAAAAGGAGAGGAATGAAGAAGTCGAAACTTCGAAGTGTAAGCGCTTGGGCTCCCCTGTGCATGGGTGACACGTGTCGGCAAGGTGGCGAAGAGTTGTGACGTTTCGGTTCCCGATGCGAGGCTCGTCCTATGAAAAGGAGAAAGAGACAGTAGGAGGAGGTACTTAAGTTTTTGAGAGCAAACGGAGCTTGTGAGAGGCGATTTCCGGCGAGGGTATTGCAGCAGCATAGGCAATTTCTGGCAAGTGTTCGCGAAGGCGGAGCGATTTCCGGCGGCTACCACTGTGTGAAACAAGGTATGTTGGTGTTTCCTCTCAGTATGAATCAAATGCTTGTATACGTGCATAAACACGTAAGAACTTAGATAAACTGAGATGAGTGTAGATGAACATCAACTCTTGGGCTCTAGGATAGGGTTTGATTCGAGCATGTCGTTTAGTTTCGCTTTGCTTTTGTTTGTAGATGTCAGACACCGAATCAGACTATAGGCGTAGCCCAAGAGCTTTTGATGGAGAAACGGCCTCAGAGAGCACAACCGCAAGCCTTGATAGTACTGATTTCGAGGAGACCGAGAGGGAAGTACCGGAGGTGTTTACCAATTTGGGAAGCACTTTGAGTGTAGAAGTAGTGGGGGTTGATGGCGCTCGGCCATCGACGAGTAGGCGTCGGGTAGGAGAGGCCGAAGGAGATGTCACCGTTGCCGATCCTGGAGAGGGCACGCTGACAGTGGTAACAGGCCGACAAAGGATACCGATGGCGAAGCTAAAGGACCTTATGTTCTGGGTGGACCATCTAGAGCCGAACATCATGACCGAGGCGGAGGTGGCGAAGATCCGGGCTCTGTACAACATACAAGAATCGGTAAAGATGCGGATCCCGGGGTCGTTGGAGTCGCTGAGCGATCCAACAGGGGTGATAGTCTTCTTCACGGATGTCTTCAAGCACATGCTTCGATTGCCGTTGAGGCATTCGGTGCAGAAGGTCTTGGCAGCGTCGGTTATGCCCTGGGGCAGTTTAATCCGAATTTCTGGATTATACTCCTTGGGACGATCACGACGTTCGGCATAGCTGGTGAAGGAGAGCCGAGCTATGAGCAATTCGCCCATTTGTACAGTGTGACAAGGGCAAAGAGCGCCGATCAAGGGGGTGGGTGCAGTTGAATTGCCTGGCGGCAGGGCAGAGGGGGCACTTCGTAGTCGGGGTGCCGATTTCTCAGAAGACTTGGCGCCGGCATCGGGTGCAGGTGTCCGAAGCCTGGGAATCGGCACCGGGGGTAATTGTGGAGAGGCATATCCCCATGTCCTTACAGACAGTCGGTAGGTCCATGGGATGCCGTTTGGCAGCAAATTTATTGTTGTTTTTTTTTCTTTTTGTGTGCCGAAACTAACCGAAAGTTGTTTTTTGTGTTGCAGTGTCTTTGAAACGGCCGATCGCTACGAAGATGGAGATAGAAGTGATCGAGCACGTTCGGTCAAGGATATCAGAGGAAGGTCGCTTCCACAAGGCTCTGCTAGATTACAAGAACTTGTACAAGGCAGGTCTAATTAGCGAGCTTGAGTACCTCCGAATGAAGGAGAGGAAGAAGAAAAAGAGAGGCAAAGTAGGTGATGCCGTTCAGTAATGCATCGGTTTGGTGTATTGTAGCGTATACCGAATGTGCCCTAACTTTGTGTTTGTTGTGTTATGCAGTGGCATGAGGGAGAGAAATGACAGACGCAACGAGGAGGTGGCTTCAGTCGCGGGCCCCTCAGAAGAAGATGGATTCCTCGCGGCCGAAGACGAAGATGCTGCGCCAGGCCGAGGGTGCATCGGCACAAGTGGGCACGCCGGCCGATCGGCGGCGGGAGAAAATGGTTGCTGAGGCCGACCTGATTAGAGAGGCCCACCCCTAGGTAACCGGGAAGAGGGTGATTGAAGGTGCCCTTGATGTGACCCCTCTGTCGAAGAAGCCAAGGGGGCTGAACGAGAAAGCAGCCATCCTCGTCCCTGACGACGACGAGGATACCGAGGCTGACCCGGTGAACATTGCCTGCCCTCGGAAGGTGGTGCCGTTTGTGAACTGCTTCATCGAGGCCGCTCAGATGGAGCTGCCGGAGCTGGAGCAGTTGCCGATGAAGTCTTTGCGTGTACTTCCTTCAGTGTTGTCCAAGTGTTTGAGGTGATGGTAGTGCTAACATGGGTTTGTGTTTGCAGGCGAACATGGAGATGTGGCTCGGTATGAAGCTGGCTGTCAATACGGCCGAGCGTGTCCAGAAAAAATATGAGGACGGTCGAGCCAAAGTTGCCGAGGTTGGTAAGCTGCTGCAGGATGCGGATCGCCATACGGAGGAGAACGCTGCCAAGATTGCCGAGCTATCCTCCAGGTTGGCGGAGACGGAGAGGGCGGCAGTGGATGCCGATGAGGTGAGGAGGAGGGCAGAGGCGGCAAAAGAGGCTGTGATTCGTTCTCGGGCGACGGAGGTGGAAGAGGCCAAGAAACAGGCCATAGATGAGTACCGAGACTCGCCTGAGTTCGTGGCATTCCTTGACAAAGAGGTGATGGTACAGTGCGAGGATCTCATTTACCGGTTCAAGTGGTTTAATGCGGATAAAAAAATGAACTTGAACTTCCTCCGGGAACCTTCGCCATTGCCAGAGAAGGTGACTGAGGAGATGGTGGAGGCGTACCTCGGGGAGGATGCCGAAGTGGAGACCTCGAGTGGTTCGGAGTCGGACAGTGAGGAAGAAGAAGCTACTCCACTTCCCGAGCCGTCGAGTGCCAGCCTCACCTGCTGCCGAGGACTATCAATCTACTCCTTAACTCCTGTCCTGCTATGCTTTGGTTTTTGTAATTTAGTATTTGGATATGTAGGCCGTTCGGCCTTTTTGTAAAGACAATGACCTTAGTTTGAGGCTTTAATTTATATCCAATGTCTATTTTGAATCAACTTCGGTATATAAGCCGAATTGCGTAGAAATAGGATATAGGCATATATATTGCTGCTTGAAAGTTAGATTGTACAAAAGTGTAGTGGCCGAAAGTCTAGTCACTTGTAATAAAATTTCAAATGTTCAACATTCCAAGGGTGGCTGAGGGTTTGACCATCGGAGCCACGCAATTGGTAGGTGCCGGGTCGGCAGATGCTAACAATTTCATAGGTCCTTCCCAGGAGGGACCGAGAATGCCTTCAGTAGGATTTCTCGTTACTAGAGACACTTTATGTAGAACCCAGTCCCCCACCTTGAACGATCGGTGTTTTACGCGCGAGTCGTAGTACCGAGCCGTTTGTTGTTTGTGGGTAGCGTTCCGGAGCTGTGCCTGCGATCGATGTTCGTCAATGAGATCCAAGTTGAGGGTGAGCTGCTGTTCATTTTGCTGAGGGTCGTAAGATGTCGTTCGGCATGTGGGCGCATGTACCTCTACTAGTACTACAGCTTCGGTACCTAAGGCTAAGGAGAACGGTGTCTCGCCAGTTGATCTTCGGTAGGAGGTGTTGAAGGCCCAGAGTGCTTCTGGTAGCATGGCAGGCCAATTGCCCTTAGCGACTCCCAGCTTCTTCTTCAGCGTTTTCTTGATGATCTTGTCGATGTCTTCCACCTGTCCGTTGGATTGTGGATGTGCCGGAGATGCAAAGAAGATACTGATGTTGAACCGGGAGCAGAGATGCCGAAACCACGAGCAGTCGAATTGCTTGCCGTTGTCGGTGGCGATGGCGTTTGGTAGGCCGAATCGGCATATGATGTTTTTCCATACAAAGTGTACGATTTTAGCTGCCGTTATCGTTGTGAGGACTTCGGCTTTAGTCCATTTGGTGAAGTAGTCGATGGCGACGACTGCGAACTTAAGCTGACCTGTGCCTGGAGGCATGGGGCCGATGAGATCCAGTCCCCATTGGGCGAATGACCATGGGCTAGCCATCGGACTGAGCGGTTCGACAGGAATTTTCAATACAGATCCGAAACGTTGGCACAGATCGCACTTTTACACAATCTGGGTGGCATCAGCGTGGAGAGTTGGCCAATAATAGCCTTGCCGAACGGCCTTGAAGGCCAAGGGTCGGGATCCTGAGTGATCGCCACACACATCCTCGTTTATGTCGCACAAGATGTAGTCTCGCTGTTGTGGTGTAACACATCTCAGCAACGGTAGGGAGTAGTTGCACTGATAGAGAACGCCTTGCAAAAGAAGGTACCGAGCCGATCGTCGTCGTACTGCTTTTGCATCGATTTTGTCAGTTGGTAGGGTGCCGTCGGTGAGGTGGGCATGGATCGGGTCCATCCAACTAGGATCCTGACGGACGGTGTTGACATCAGCTTCGGCCGTGCTCTGCCGAGCGAGAACTTCGATGGGGACGCGACGGCCGACACGGTCGTCGATTGCCGAAGCGAGCCTAAAGAGAGCATCGGCGTGGCTGTTCTCAAATCTGGGGACCTGGCGAATGTAGTAGGTTTTGAACTGCTTGAGTAATCGGCGTGTCTGCACGAGATAGGCAGCCATTGATTTGTCTTTTGCTGCGAATTCGGTGATTACCTGGTTGACGACGAGTTGGGAGTCGCTACATATCATCAGCCGTTCAGCGCCCGAGCTTTGGGCAAGCTGAAGGCCTGCTATGAGTGCCTCGTATTCGGCCTCGTTGTTGGAAGCACGAAATTGGAAGCGGATAGCTGCTTTCCAGCCCGACGATT
>NC_024129.1:15730709-15745325 GCF_000346735.1 Prunus mume | reverse complement strand
ATTTTCCACTGCATCACAAAATCGCACCAAGCTCTCCAAAATAGTGGACTTCCTCATTCGGGCAATCTCATCCACCTGATCAGCAGATGACCCATACGCCAACATTCGTATCACAGCTGTGAACTTTTGCTCGGGAAGCAGCCCCAAATCTCCAGCACAATTTTTCTTTTGAACAAAGTAGTCATCATAATTGCAAATATCATGCATGACTTTATTGAACAAATGGGGTTGCATTCTATATCTTGCTCGAAAATGAACATCAGAGTACAGAGATTGTGGGATAAAATAATCTTCCAGAAGATTCTTACCCCGAGAATGTCTATGTCTGTCCACATTCGATGCCCGGCCTTCTCGTGAACCACGACGGCTCTGGTTTTCTTCCTCCATCAAAGCAACGGCCACACCAAGTTGCTCATCTAGTTCTCTCTGCGCCCTTTTGCTTGCAGCTCTTCTGCGCATTCTTGCTCGCCTTTCTCGCTCTTGCCTATCCAAAACATCTTCCATGTCTGACATTGAGAATGGAGAATGAAATCTAAAATCTGAGAAATGAAATCTAAAATATGAGAAATGAAGATGCAGAGAAGATATGGTGTGGGAGGTATGAGCTGAGCCTCTGGTTTTATAGAAAAATTTAGACAGATAGAGATGACACGTGGCGCAATTTTAGAGGATGAAAATCTTATCTGAAATTTGAAATTCAAATGAAATTTGGAATTGGTAATTTATCTGGAATTTGAATTTCGAAATGTATCTGAAATTCAAATTTTGAATTTATTTCA
This sequence comes from Prunus mume, assembly GCF_000346735.1. The sequence goes on along the minus strand of NC_024129.1, from coordinate 15,744,546 downwards.
AATTTGAATTTTGAAATGTATCTTAAATTTGAAATTTATCTGAAATTTATCTGAAATTTGAAACCGAAAATCTTATCCGATATGAATAGTATTGACACGTAGGAACCCAAAAATCTTATCCGAAAATATTATCCAAATTAATTGTTTAAATAAACAAAGTTGTGAAAAAAACAAAAAAATGAATAGTATTTGCCATGGCAAGCCTAAACTGCTGGAAACACACTTTGCTGGGGGGTTAGGGCAGCCATTATTCACGTGAATAGTAGCTGCCCTAGGGCTCCCCTTGTCATGGCAAGAGGCTAACTGGTGGAAATGCTCTTAAGAAAGCTGGTATACTAAAATTGGCAGAGATAAACCTACATAAACGATAACGAAAAATAACTTAAAATATAGGGACTAATTGATCACTATTTTCATTGTTGTAATAGTAAGGTGTTGGTACCAATCGGTCAGGACTATCATGTTTTATTGTCTTTAAATAACTAGAAAGAAAGTTGACGAAGAATCTGTCAATGGCAAACAAGACACAAATGAGAAAGTCTTAGATCACGTGACGTGACGTGAGTAATGAGATACAGACACCCTTCGTTTTTCTTAATATGAAACTTCTTAGAACCCCCGCATACCGCTTACCAGCCACTGAAAGCATGCGGTATACCCAAAATCAGAACCACCGAATATATATTTTATTTATATATCAAAGAAAAATCTGATCAAGAAAATGTCCCAATGAAGAGTGTGAGGACCCACCATCCATCAAAGCCGCCTTGCTCTTCTCACTCGTCTCTTTCACCCTCTTCCTTAAATCACTATCCTGCACCATCACCTCCCTTATTCCTCTCTCTATCTCTTCTGCCTTCACAACCTTCGGACTATCCCCATAAAAGCTCCTCCTATACTCCATGTTGATTTCCACAGCCAATCCCAACTCCCTTACCAATTCAAAGGCATTTAATTGTTGCTCAGCGTACATTGGCCACGTGGCAACCGGCACCCCAAACCATAGACTCTCAAGCGTGGAATTCCACCCGCAGTGAGATACAAACCCGCCAATTGCAGGGTGGGCCAAGATCGCCACCTGCGGGGCCCACCCTATGACCTTTCCTATTCCAACCGCCCGATCGAGGAACCCTTCGGGCAAGACCGCCTTGGGATCCGAATAGTCACTAGGGGACGCAACGGTCTCCTTCGGCGGCGGCTGGCGTAGAGACCACAAGAACCGGAGCCCACTCCGCTCAAGCCCCCACGCTATCTCTCTCACCTGGTCCTCACCAAAGCTTCCCATGCTCCCAAAGCACAGGAACACCACAGACGAAGGAGGCTGATCATCTAGCCACTCCAATACATCAGACTTCTGTTGCGCCTGCTCTGAACCCGATTGGCTATCATCACTCTTTAGGTTCAAGATGGGGCCCACTGGATACAAAGGTGGGGTTTCACCATTAGAAAGAGAATCAAGAGCGTGCGATTCCAGCTCCATGAATGTATTTACCAAAATACCCTTGGTTTCTCTAAACCGTTTGGCATAGCCGAGGAGCGCCTCCGCGCCGTCCTTGTCCAGAAGCACACTGGGCAAGACTTTGGCGGGAACCGAGTTGACAAAAGTGGGCAGGGCCAACTCAGCGTCCGAGTCCTTGAAGTCACTCACGTCCTTGTTATACACGTCACGAATTCTCTGTAGGCTAAACAACAACCCCAGAAACGCAGCTGGTGAAGTGAAGAACATGTAAGTAGGAACCCCAAATTCATCCGCCACGTCGATCATTGTTGTACAAAACATGTCGATGATGAACCCAGCGAGCCGAGGCCTTGAATCGGACTCAGACTCGGTGAGTTCGGCGACCGCGTTTTTGACGTGGGTTTTGTGACTTTCGATGAACTGGTTGCGGAAGGAGTTGGGGCTCATGTGCTTGTCTATGGTAGGAACTTTTGGGAGGGTGATGAAGTTGACACGTGGCGACACGGGAGAGGCCTCGAGGGAGGCTATGTAGGACTCGGTGCCTTTGGAGTCGAAGGGTAGCTTCATGATGAAGACGGTGATGAAAAGTCGGTCGTGTCGAGCAACGAGGAGCCTTGCCATCTCGACGGCGGAGACGAGGTGGCCCATGCCGGCGGAAGGGATGAAGACTAGCTCTGAAGCTTTTTCCATTTGGGGAAGAAACAAAGGGAGGTGTTTTAGATATTCTGATGGAAATGAAAAGTTCATGTCGATGCCCTTAATATATATTGCCACAATTGAATGTCGGAATTAATAATCTTTGCTTAGGTCAAGATACAGTGATGACGTCATGCCTTTGCTGGCATTGGTCAGAAGCTTTCTCCCCCAAGCTCATTGGTAAAAGAACAGATTGCCGCCTGGCAATAAATTAAGCAATTAATCATATAGTTACGTAGAGGAATTTAAAACATTGCCCAACGATGCAAGTGATGTGCTGCTTTTGTTTACAGTACAATTTTTACACCGACAACTTTCCTTCTTATAATTTATATGTTCACAATTTTGGCTCTCACGATTATGACGTGGTTTGCCGAGTGTTTAATCTCTATCCAAATAATTGATGTTGTTAATTTTCATGATGAAAATCTGACGTGCCAACATATGATTATCGCACAGGAGAAATCCACCGCAAGTTTCAGTCTTGGAAATCAATTGGGTTTAGCAAATCAGACCGCGGTTAAGAAAGGTAGCAAACTACAATTACAATATTCTAAAAGTGCCAAAGATACACCTACATAACACAAAAATGGAAAAAAAAAAACTCAAAATATAGGGATTAAAAATTGACCTCTAAGGGTTGTTTGATACGGTAAACTGTTATGGACTGGATTAAATCCTGAGACTGTCTTCAATTAGCTCGAATTAGCCCATCATCACTGTAGTTTTGTTAGCCCAAATTGAAATATGAAAACTTGAAATTTTGAGCCTAAATAGATGGTTTGGATTGTTGAAAAAAAATTCGTAAATGACCTCAAAAAGTATCCCTTAAATAAAATTATTTAAAAATTTTCACAATAAAAAAAGTAACATATATATATATACACACACATCAAACGAAGCCTAAAATTACTAAGAAGCCCAGCCAAAGAGCAAATTGATTTGTGGGCCCCGACAAGTCATAGTAAACTAGAATATTGCATTATAAACAGGACCATTGTTTTGGCATATTGCAGCTGAAAGAAAGATGCTGTGAGCTTTATGGAAACAACAAGACAAAACGGCATCGTAGAAAGCCTTCCTGTCTAAATGGAAAAAGGCAAAATGATAAATGATAAAAAGAAGGACCAACCAAGAATCTTAGCCGATAATTTTTTGTTTTTTAGTATATGGTGGTACATAAACACTACCACCATATCATATTAACTAAGAACATTAGTTTACGAGTCAAAATTATTTTTTTACCGAGTTAGACCCGTTCGTTAGCTATAATTTCTTGTCTTTAAGTAGCTAGAAAGTTGACTGAAGAATAAATAGTAAAGAAGACAACTAATAAATCAGCAACTAACAAAAACTATAAAGATGAAAATGATAAATAACTCGAGCACTGTGGACTAAAACGTCATCTCTTCCATTGCTTTCAAGTTAATACAAAAATACTCATGAACTCAGATTAACAAGTAATTACCAATTGGACTTCCGAATGAGTCAAGGGAAAAGCTGATCTATAAAACGACCCAATGCAGAGTGTGAGGATCCACCGTCCATCAAGGCTTTCTTGCACTTCTCACTCATCTCCTTCACCCTCTTTCTTTGATCACTATCATGCTCCATCACCTCTTTTATTCCTCTCTCTATCTCCTCTGCATTCACCACCACTTGATCGTCCCTCCTATAACTCATCTTAATTTCCACTGCCAAACCCAAATCCCTCACAAGTTGAAAGGCATTTAGTTGTTGCTCCGCGTACATTGGCCATGTGGCAACCGGCACACCATGCCACAGACTCTCCAGCGTTGAATTCCACCCGCAATGGGATACGAACCCTCCGATTGCCCGGTGAGCTAAGATGGCCACTTGTGGAGCCCATCCTATAACCTTGCCAATCCCAACCGTCCGATTGAGGAACCCTTCCGGCAAAACTCCCTTGTGATCTGCATAATCACTTGGTAACGCAATCATCCCCTTTGGTGGGGCCTGGCGTAGGGACCACAAAAACCGAAGCCCACTGTGTTCCAGCGCGCACGCTATCTCTTTCACCTGGTCCTCCCCAAAGCTTCCCATGCTCCCAAAGCAGAGGAACACTACACACGACGGAGGCTGATCATCAAGCCACTTCAAGATTTCCGAACCTTCATGGTTATCGTCACTCTTCAAGTTCAGTGTGGGTCCCACTGGGTACAGTGGTGGAGTTTTGCCATCGTCAGAAATAGAGTGAAGGGCATGCGATTCTAGCTCCATGAAGGTGTTTACCAAAATACCCTTGGTTTCTCTAAACCTTCTGGCATGGTTGATGAATTCAGCGGCGCCATGCTGGTCCAGAAACATACCAGGTAGGACTGATCCAGTAGGCAATGGGTTGACAAAACTCGGCACAACCAACTCAGCGTCCGAGTCCTTGAACTTAGTGCAGTCCTTGTTTTGCTCATCATGAACGGTTTGGAGGTGAAACATGAGCCCAAGAAACCCTACGCTGGACGTGAAGAAGATGTACGTAGGGACCCCAAATTCATTGGCCACGTCTATCATAGAGGTGCAGAACATGTCGATGACAAACCCAGCAAGCCTAGGCTTGGAATCGGACTGATCTGACTCAGTGAGTTTGTTGATAGCATCTTTAACGTGGGCCTTATGATTCTCAATGAAAAACTTGATGAAGAGGTTAGGGTTGATGCCCCGAGTCTCTATGGCTTCCTCCGGGAGATCGACGAACTTGATACGTTGTGACATGGAGTCTGTGTAGGCATCAACAGTACCCTTGGGCATGGAGTCAAAAGGTAGCTTCATGATGAGCACTGTGATGAAAAGTTGGTCGTCTCGGGCAACCAAAAGCTTCGCAATCTCGACTGCAGACATGAGATGGCCAACACCTAGGGCAGGAATGAGAACTAGCTCTGCAGCTTTCTTCATTTTGGAGACAACACGAAGCAACTCAGAAAGAAATTAGAGAGATGGTTCTAGTTCAAGCTTACAATTGTGACTTGTGAAGATGGATTACGACGATAAGCTTTTATATATGAAAAATACCATATTTTTATACCATATTGTGCATTATCTCTCTAATAAAGATGGGCCTATTATATTAGTATGTGGTACACAATATGTCCGTATAAAAATATGATGAGCCTATGAGTATGTGGACATGGTTCTACATATAGACCGCTCAATTCTTGTGACTTTCCTTGGCCCAGCCAAGAAAGTGATGTCATGCCTTTGCTGGCATTCTGTAGAAAAGTCGGTCTCATTGTCTCAAAGCTTTCATGTTATCTTGTTGAGGAAGTAGTTTTCAGAAAGACTTAGAGACCAAACTAAAGAACAAATGTGGGGGCCCTCCGACCATTGGTTTGTGAGCCCTGACGAATCCTGGATTACCACACAACGATGCTTATATTTAACATAAAAGTAAGCACGCAATTGGATTTCATCCTCAAACGGAAAAGGAAAAAAGCAGTAAAGTCCAATACCATAGAATTTTCATAAAATCATATGGTCTTTTAAGTAAAAAGGTGAAGAATCATCTCCGCACAGCATAACAAATTTAAACTTCGCAAAAGAATCCGTGAAATCTTGGCAATAAAGAAAACATAGTGCGTAGAAGATAGTGAAGTTATACAGAGTAAATAAATCAATAAGAATACCTAGTCAAACGACTTCCCCCCATTTCTGCAGAGAGGAAAATGCCCGGCTGTAGCACCAGAACTCACTTTAATGGCCAAAGGAAAACGGAGTTCGCTGTTTAAGTTCTTGATGGAGAGTCCCACGGCCAAATATGGTTTCCTCAGGTGCCCTGTGACACAAATTACAATTTTTCATTTTCAGGATTATGACCATTTTCACCTCCAAATGAATGAACAGTTACCATTCATGGTTAACCATTCGTGCAATTTAATATTTTTTAGGAGTCGAAGAACATGATTCGTATCTGTACTTCATTTAACCATATATGTAACATTAAAGTATAAGAATGCCAGGTAACAAATATATACTGTGCTCATCTCATAAATTATGGATAACAGAGTTATGTCTGTTATGAAAGAGTCTGAATGTTATTATAAATAGACAATAAGATGGCCTAGTTTTGTAATTAATTTTGGGAAATCAATAAAGCTTCAGTTTTCTTTTTAAAAACTCTCTTCCATATTCTCTCATATCCATCTTTCTCCAACAAATTTGGTATATCAGAGCCAATCGATCCCCGCTGTGTTAATCATGGCATCAAGTTCAAATTCCTCAACCATTGGAAATATTCAAAATTTAATGCCTATTTTCGATGGAGAGAATTATGAATATTAGAGCCTACAAATGAAGACCTTGTTCATCTCTCAAGATATTTGGGATCTTGTAGAAGATGGTTACGAGGAACCGGAAAAAACTTCGACAGGAAAAGCGACACCGGAATCAAAGCAAGCATTTAATGCCAATGCTTTATTCCTAATTCAATAGGGAGTAAGCAAAAATCTCTTTCCAAGATTACTTTCTGCAACTACATCAAAAAATGCTTGGGAAATACTCAAAATTGAGTTCCAAGGTTCACAGAAAGTGATCTCCATCAAACTCCAATCCTGTGGCGAGAGTTTGATAATTTATTAATGAAGGAGAATGAGTTCATTCAGGTTTTCTTCACAAAAGTTTTTGGAATTGTTAACCAAATTAGAAGTTATGGGGATACAATTCCAAACAAGAAAATTGTAGAGAAAACTCTACGCAATCTTCCACCAAAAACTCTACGCAATCTTCTAACGATCATGTTGTTGCAGCAATAGAGGATTCAAAAGATATCGCTGCACTTTCGCTCCATGAACTAATTGGTTCTTTGGAAGCACATGAAAAAAGGATTAATAGGTCTACAGACCAATCCTTGAAGCAAGCCTTTCAATCCAAATTGGATTCGAAGGAGAAAGAAGAAAAACAAAAAGGAGAATCTCATAAGTCTCAAAACAGAAAAAGTAAAGGAGAATCTCATTGGCGGAAGAATTACAACAAAGACAACTATAACAACAACAATCAGCAAGGACGCAGCCATCAAAACAACCAGAATGGTAACCTTGTCCCTGAATGTCATCTTTGTAAAAAAACTAGGCACAAAAGTGTAGATTGTCGGTGTAGGTGTACCTGATGCAGAATACCCAACCATTCTCAAAGATATTGCAGATATCAGAAAAATAATGAAGCCAATTTCACATAAAATAATGACTCTCCAGAGCAACTATTTTATACATGTCTCAGCGCTCGTCAAGAACCACAAGTATATGGTACATGGATAGCGGATGCAGTAACCACATGATGGGAAACAGACAATGTTTTGTCAAATTTGAAGAAAATGTGAATTCACAAGTCAAGCTCGGAGATGGAAAGCTTCACAACATGGAAGGCAAGGGTATTATCTCTGTTCAAACTCGAGAAGGTGCACCAAAACTAATCTATGATGTGCTATATGTTCCTAACTTGGCACAAAATTTATTAAGTGTAGGACAACTCCTACAAAAAGGCTTCTTTGTTAAATTTGATGATGATCACTGTGTTATTTCTGATAAAAAGAATAACACTGTAGTGGCTAAGATAAAAGTGATGGCAAACAAAGTCTTTCTGTTGATCATGACATCAAAAGAAAACTATGTTTTGGAAGCTGAAAATGTAGAAGAATCACTATTGTGGCATATGAGATATGGACATCTAAATCAAAGAAGTCTATAGCTTTTACACTAGAAAGATATGGTGGTTGGCCTTCCTTCCGTTTAGTCTGAGAAAGAAATATGAGAAGGTTGTATTTTTGGAAAATTCCACCGCTTACCATTTTCACAATCAACATGGAAAGCAAGAGCCCCTCTTGAGTTGGCACATGCAGATATATGCGGGCTGACTCGAACACCATCTTTTAATGGCAAGAAATACTTTCTTCTCTTTGTTGATGACTATAGCAGGATGATGTGGGTTCATTTTCTAGAACAAAAGTCATAAGCATTCACTTTTTTCAAGCAATTTAAGGCCTATGGAGAGAAACAAAGTGGATACAATATGAAGACGTTGAGAACTGATCGTGGTGGAGAGTTAACATCAAAAGAATTTTCAGAATTTTGCTAAACCAATGGAATAAAAAGAGAATTGACAGCAAGCTACACTCCACAACAAAACAGTGTTGTGGAATGAAGAAATTGAACCATTGTGGAAATGGCAAGAAGCATGTTAAAAGCGAAAGGTCTGCCAAATGTGTTTTGGGCTGAAGCAATTCATACCTCAGTGTTTATTCTCAACAGGTCACCTACCAAGTTTGTCAAGGATATGACTCATTTCGAAGCATGGCATGTGTTTAAGCCAAAGGTTGGTTTCTTTAAGATCTTTGGTTGCATGGCATATGCACATGTTCCTTCTCAAAGGAGAGAAAAGTTTAATGAAAAGGGTGAAAAATATATTTTTGTGGGCTATAGTGACAAGTCCAAGGCATACAGATTGATTGATCCAAGAACTAATAAGTTGGTAATTTTTAGATATGTTATTTTTGATGAATTCAAGGTATGGAGATGGGAAAATGAACAAGGTGAAATACCGAGACTTTTCGAGGAACCAGAAACATCAAATTTAGAAGAATCTCTGCTACCTCAAAGTCCAATTTCAAGGGCAAGAAGTTCAATTCCGATTGCAAGAACATCTGATCCTAGTTCACCAGATTCAACTCCTAGACTAAATATAAGAACACGTTCATTGGCAGACATATATGAGTCGTGTGATCTTGCTTTGAGCTTTGGAGGCTCAAAAATTTGAGGAAGCAGTGAAAGAAAAAATTTGGCAAGACGCAATGGAAGAAGAAATTAGAGTTATCAAGAAAAATTCTACGCGGGAACTTGTTGATCGGCCTTCTACAAGACAAAATACAATGAAGATGACTCAATCCAAAAGCATAAGACTCGGTTGGTTGCCAAAGGCTACTCTCAACAACCTGGAGTAGATTTCAATGAAACGTTTGCTCCGGTTGTATGAATGGAAACTATACGAACTATGTTGGCTTCGGCAGCACAATTGAAAACTCAAGTTCTTCAATTGGATGTCAAGTCCGCTTTTTTGAATGGAAAACTTGAAGAAGAACTTTACGTGGAGTAGCCGCAAGGATATATTGAAAAGGGAAATGAAGACAAAGTTTGTTGACTTCGGAAAGCACTATACAGTTTAAAGCAAGCACCAAGAGCCTGAAATAGCAAAATTGATCAATATTTCAGTCAAAGTGGATTTGTAAGAAGTCCAAGTGAGCCATAATTCTATCTCAAGAAAGTAGGTACACATGATTTTCTTATTATGTGTATTTATGTTGATGACTTGATTTACACAAGTACCAAACCAAGGATGGTAGAAGCATTCAAGAAGGACATGATGAAAGAATACGAGATGACTGATTTGGGTTCTAAGAAGTATTTTCTAGGAATTCAAGTCCAACAATCGGAAAAAGGGATTTTTATGTATCAAGAAAAGTATGCAGAAAATCTCTTGAAAAGGTTCAATATGTTGAACTGCAAGCCAATGGATACTCCAATGGCAATTAATTTAAAGCTTTCAAGTAATGATGGAGCACCAAGAGCTGATGCTTCTATGTATAGAAGTATTGTTGGCTCACTTATTTATTTATCTAATACAAGGCCAGACATAGTTCATGCAGTTAGTGTTGTATCTCGATTCATGAATTATCCAAGTAATCATCATTTTGCTACTGTTAAAAGAATACTAAGATATGTGCAAGGAACCAAAGGATATGGCATCAAATATACACAAGAGATAGAAGGCATTTTAGTTGGGTTCACAGACAGTGATTGGGCTGGTGCAATTGATGATAGAAGAAGCACATCTAGGCATGTGTTTTTCTTGGGAAGTAAAATTATATCGTGGTCGTCGAAGAAGCAAAATACAGTGGCATTATCAACAGCCGAAGTAGAATATATATCAGCCACAAGTACAGGATGTGAAGCAGTTTGGATTAGAAGAATATTAGCAGATCTTCATCAAGAACAAAACACTCCAACAAATTTGTACTATGATAACATGTCCACAATTGCCATGACAAAGAACCCAGTCTTTCATAGTAGGTCAAAGCACATAGAACTTCGTCATCATTTTATCAGAAAATTGGTTGAAAATGGAGAGATTGAATTGAAATTTTGTGGTACTAATGAGCAGATTGCAGATGTTTTTACAAAAGCACTTCCAAGAGAAAAGTTCTACTATTTCAGAGAAAAGCTAAATGTCGCAGGACAAATGCATTAAGAGGGAGCGTTAAACGTAATGCATTTTCTCCTTGTAAGATGTATCAGTTGTTAAATAGAGTTGTGTCTCTTGAGAAGAGCTATGTTTAGGAAGAGTTGTATCTCATTAGAAGTCTAGAGTTGTGTCTGCAACTCTTGGAACTAATCCGAGAGTTACGTTTGTTATGAAAAGGTCTGAATGTTATTATAAATAGCCAATAAGATGGCCTAGTTTTGCAATGAATTTTAGGAAATCAATAAGGCTTCAGTTTTCTGTTTAAAAACTCACTTCCATATTCTCTCATATCCATCTTTCTCCAACAAATTCCTTAACATTTCTGGTGGCCTTCACGGCAAAAATTTGACATGCTGCAAATTATTCTTAAAAAATACGAAATATCATTTTTTTGGTGGTTTATTATTTTGTTCTAAACCAACATTAAGAAAAAGAAACAAAAAACAGAACAAATGCAAACTGGTCTGATTTGAGGGTGAAATAGAACCGTCAAGATGGCCTGTTCTATATCTGGGTCTCATAATTCAAGACTTCTTGGAAGAAGAGCGACCAATGTAATACAGGGCACGCTCAATACTAAGCCAAATGGAAGAAAAGAGCCACTACTCATGCAGGGTATTCCATCAAAGATCAAAGAATCATTTAACTAAGGATATGAGTCATGACCATGCACAACACTACTATAGACAGAAAACATGCTTTTTAACTGACCTGAATAATATGGATAATGCCTTTCCGAGATGGCAGCTTATTACATTACTCTGGCCCAGATCCCAGTGTCCAAGTACACTAGGCCATATGGACAGACGCGAGCAACCATCTGAGAAAACCTGCTTTGGACAACTGCTGACCTGCCCAAAATCCAAATTAGCATAACAGTAGAGTTCCATCTGTAAATACAAGTGTCGTGTTGGATAACATAAACCTAGGATGAAGTTAAAATCAAATCAATTAACAAGACATGCCAATATACTTGCTAGAAAGCAGCCAATATAACAGTTGTCCATAGCTAGCTGTCTCCCTTGTGCCAAACCGGACCATCCATGGTACAGCCTCTCCTCTTAGACCCGCAAGCCCAATATCTCGAAGGCCCACTTGGTTATGGGACCAGTGTCCTCTGTCTTTCCTTAGCACTAAGGCCTCGTTTGGTTCACGGAATGAATTTGATGGGAAATAATTTCCCATGTCATTTCCCAAGGGATGGGAAATGGAAGATTCATTTCCCACGTTTGGTAATGCTGGGAAAGTAACCGGGAGATAACACTTTATTTCCTTTTCCATGTTTGTTTTGAGTAGGAATGGAAAACAAAGTTTGTACAAATTTTTAATTATACCCATATTAAATTAAATAAAAAAAGAATGCATTTAATAATATACTGTAATTCTAAATTGTTAATAGGACAAAATGGTCATGAAAAATGTTTATTTAATGTTGGTTCATTTCCCCAAACTTTCCCATGATGAGGGAAAACAAAACTCAAGTTGGGAGGATGGCTTCACTTTCCCCCTAACTTTCCCATAGGCCAGACAACGATTTCTCATTTATAAACTTACCAAACATGGGAAAGTAATTGATTTCTCATTCCCAAGTCTCATTTCTCATTAAATAAACGAGGCCACTGAGAGTAACAATGAGTAGCAGATCTACCTTGGGATTGTCGCCACCTGTTCCCAATCATCTGGGGTTATCTATAAAGATGTAATGAGCTGTTTGTTGGCACAAGCTGAATGACAATTGAAACTTTCCTTCATTTCCTTACTCTTTTATTAACGTCTTCCTGTACTATTCTGCTATTTTCTGTCTTTCTGTAAAGCCAGACCTTATCAACTGGTATCAGAGCCCGCATGGACAAAACCCCACATCTCTCGATCTCTGATAAGGACCTCAGTGCCACCTCCGTTGATGGTCGCCATGACCACCTCCAATCCCAACTTGACGGTGTTGTCGACTCTGTCTTTTCTCTCGAAGCCCATCAGACTGACATCCAAACCTCCCTCACTTCTCTCTCCTCCTCCAACTCCGCCTTCCATACTCAACTCACCAACCAATTATCCACTTTTCAGTCCCTCATTCTTGACGAACTCCGCAACATCCAGCCCCACACCTCTACCGTTCCACCCACCCAACCTGCTACAACCTCCCTTCCTCCTTCATTCTCCCTTCTGGCAGCCCCACCTCCTCACTATGCCTCTACTTCCCATACACCTCCATCCCGCCCTCTCTTCCCCCCAGCCACAACCGCATACAGCGGTCTTGGCCTCTCCCACCCGCCCTCCCCACTCCTCACATCAGCCTCCCCGGCTCTCAACCGTTCTGTATGTCAGCTTGCTTTTCGCACCCGTCCCACTCATCATTTCACCCAACACACACCGCCTCTCTATACCACCCCTTCTCCTTCATCCCTTCCCCCACCTACCTTCTCCGACACACTATCCATACCTTCCACCTACCCCTTCTTTTCATTCTACCCATACCTCTCTTCCTGCTCTTGATCTTCTGCTCTACCATTCCCCCTCCTCTGTCAAAACATAAACTTCACTACAGTTTATGTTTTCTGCAATGTAGAAAACAGATATATGCTTTCTTCTCTCACTGTGAATGATGCCAAAAAGCGTTTCTCTAGCAAGCTCTATCTCATTGCCAAATGGAAAGATTAGGAAAGTCTAAACCCTAAAGAACTAGAGACTAAACCGTGCATTTTTCGTTTTCTGCAATGAAGAAAAGAGTTCCTCTCTCAAGCTCCGTCTCTTTCTCTTTCTCTAGTGATTTTTTAGATTTTAGAGGTTTTGAAACCAAAACTAAACCCAAAGCCTAAATTACATTGCAAAATGAAGAATGAAGAGTAGGTATTAGAGCTTTGATTTCCTTACCGTTATCTGTCGAAAGAGAGAATGAAGAATCGGCTTCGATCGTTGGTAGTCATCGTCGTTGGTGCGAACAATCGTCTGAGATTTTGGGGAATTTTGTAGAACTGTTGAAGCGGTTTCTGGAGTTGAAGATGAAAAGTCGCACGAATGGGTTATGATTCAATTTGAGTGTCTGTTGTTTCTTATTAAGTTTTGGGTTTTTTGATGTCATTTTGACGCAGTAAGTTTTGGTTTAAAACTAAATACTAAAATTTGATAATAATGGCATAATGGCATATGTTGTAATTTTAATATTCTTTGATTTTATTTTGGTAAAAGTATGTATTACTTTTTGGTCTTTCGCCTTATGCTAATTAGGTGAAATTGTATTCCTATTTTTCAAATTAGTAAATTATATCTTAAAATGAAAGTTCCCTAAATTTAATTAGGGATTTTGACCTAAAAAATATATAAATTCAATTAGGAATATTTAATTGGGGCTGATGTGTGAAAAAAATATATATATAATTTAAAATTTTAAAATTTTAAAACAGGGAAAAAAAAAAAACCCATTCCCCCCTTTCCCCCCCCCCC